>CAUHTR010000805.1:0-48514 GCA_959609185.1 Schmidtea polychroa
GTGCTTTTCAAATATTTGAGCTGGGATATGCCTATATTTCAGATTTTCGACCCGCATGGGTACATCTATTGATTACTTCAGGACCGTGATCTGACCAACATTTGACGAACCTCAGTAGGTAGTTATGAGCCCGCGGGGGTGGGGGGGGGTAATTGTTCCCAACTTTTTATTACGCAATTGTTCCCAACTCATTTTTTTGCTTTCAGGGATTTTTGGTCCAAATTTTTTTTTATCACACTATAGTGAGGGGGTCTCGATGGTCCTGGGATTTTCAATACAAAAAAATTTTTCAATACAAAAATCCGACTACCACTAAAAAAGCATGGATTTTTCATACTATAGTGAGGGGGTCTCGATGGTCCTGGGATTTTCAATACAAAAAAATTTTTTCTATACAAAAATCCGACTACCACTAAAAAAGCATGGATTTTTCAGACTATAGTGAGGGGGTCTCGATGGTCCTGGGATTTTCAATACAAAAAAATTTTTTCTATACAAAAATCCGATTATCACTAAAAAAACATGGAATTTTCAGACTATAGTGAGGGGGTCTCGATGGTCCTGGGATTTTCAATACAAAAAGGTGGTCTCAATAAAAAAGCATGGAATTTTCAAACTATAGTGAGGGGGTCTCGATGGTCCTGGGATTTTCAATACAAAAAAATTTTTTCAATACAAAAATCCGACTACCACTAAAAAGCAAGGAATTATCACACTATAGTGAGGGGGTCTCAATGGTCTCAGGATATTTTCAATACAAAAAGGCGGTCTTCAATAAAAAAGCAAGGTAATTTAAGGTCTCAGGATATTTTCAATACAAAAAGGTGGTCTACACTAAAAAAGCATAGTAATTTAAGGTCTCAGGATATTTTCAATACAAAAAGGCGGTCTTCAATAAAAAAGCATGGTAATTTAAGGTCTCAGGATATTTTCAATACAAAAAGCTGGTCTACACTAAAAAACAGTAGTAATTTAAGGTCTCAGGATATTTTCAATACAAAAAGCTGGTCTACACTAAAAAACAGTGGTAATTTAAGGTCTTAGGATATTTTCAATACAAATTTGAATTATCACTAAAAAAGCATGGATTTTTCTAGGTCAATTCAGGTGGGTCTCCTTGGTCCTGAGAATTTCAATAGAAAAAGGCGGTCTACACTAAAAAAGCGTGGAAAATTTTTAAAATAAAGTAAATAATGGGTCTAAAAAATTAAATTACAGTAAATTATGGGCTAAGATTTTTAAATTAAAGTAAATGATGGTCCAAATTTTTAAATAAAAGTAAATAATGGTCCTAAAAATTGAATTACAGTAAATTATGGGCTAATATTTTTGAATTAAAGTAAATATTGGTCCAAATTTTAAAATTACAGTAAATCAAGGTCCAAAATTTTAAATTAAAGTAATGAATGGGCTCAAATAACTAAATTAAGGTTCTAAAAAATTAAATTAAAGTAAATATTGGTCCAAATTTTAAAATTAAGTAATCAATGGTACTAAAAATTAAATTACAGTAAATAATGGTCCTAAAAATTAAATTAAAGTAAATAATGGTTCTAAAAAATTAAATTACAGTAAATAATGGTCCAAATTTTTCAATTAAAGTAAATTATGGTTCTAAAAATTAAATTAAAGTAAATAATGGTTCTAAAAAATTAAATTAAATAATGGTTCAAATTTTTAATTAAAGTAAATCAAGGTCCAAAATTTTAAATTAAAGTAATGAATGGGCTCAAATAACTAAATTAAGGTTCTAAAAAATTAAATTAAAGTAAATATTGGTCCAAATTTTAAAATTAAGTAATCAATGGTAAAAAAATTTTAAATTAAAGTTAATTAAGTAAATTAAAGTAATAGTTTTTAAATAAGTAAATTAAAATAATGTAATAAGTAAATTAAAGTAAGATTTTAAAATTTATTAACAAAAAGTTGAAATAATAGAAGGTGTTTGAGAATTGAAATTTTTTAATGAAAATTTTTATGAAATAATTTTTTAAGTAATTTTTAATAGAAATTTTTATGAAATAATTTTTTAAGTTAATTTTTAATGGAAATTTTTTATGAATAATTTTCAATGATAATTTTAGATGGAAATTTTTAAGATAATTTTTAATGAAAATTTTTATGAAATATTTTTGAAAGACAAATTTTAATAATAATTCAACAACAAACCAACAACTTAGTACCAACAACCAGTAACTTATGAACATGTATTAACAACCAGATACCTACAACTAGTTACTAACAACCACCTACCAACTACTCACAACCACCATCAACCAGCTACTAAGCATTAATTACCAACTACTAAGTAACTACAATCACCTACCAAGTACTAACAACTAAAAAAAACCAACAACTAGCTACAACCTACCAAGTACTAACAACCAACAACAACCACCTAACAACTAACTACCACCTACCAAGTACATATAACCAACATCCACCAGGTACTAAGCATTAATTACCAACTACTAAGTACCTACAACCACCTACCCATTAACTAGCTACAACCACCTAACAACCAATTACCTGCTACCAAGTACTTACAACTAGATACCACGTACTAAATAACTCTCAAACAACCAGATACTTACAATCAATTACCAGATACCAAGTACCTACAACTAGTTACTAACAACTAGTTACCTGATACTAAGTACCTACAACCATCTAACAAGTACTAACAACCAAAAACAACCAACCAACTAGGTACTAGATACCAAGTACCTACAACCACCTACCCATTAACTAGCTACAACCGGCTAACAACTAGCTACAACCTACCAAGTACCTACAACCAGATGACTACATGAAATTATTGGTTAAATATGAAAATAAGGATTATATTTAGTTGTTAAGTAAATTATGGTGTAAAATTAAGAAATAAAGAATAATTAGGTAAATTAAAGTTAAAAATTTTAAATAAGTAAATTAAGGTTCAAAATTTAAAATTAAGTATCCAATGGTTCAAATTTTAAATTAAAGCTAAATAAGTAAATTAAAGTAAGATTTTTAAATTTATTATCAAAAGATTGAATAACCACCAACTTTTTTGAGAAATGGAATTTTTAATGAAAATTTAAATGGAATTTTTTTTTAAGTTAATTTTAATGAAATAATTTTTTAAGTTAATTTTTATGAATTTTTTTTAAGATAATTTTAAATACAAATTTTAATGAAATAATTTTTAAGTTAATTTCAATGAAATATTTTTCAAAGTCAAATGAAAATTTAAATGGAATAATAATAATAATAATAATAATAATAATAATAATAATAATAATAATAATAATAAAAATAATAATTCAACAGTTACCAACAATCGGTTACTAAATATTTTTAACTAGGTGCTAACAAATAAGTACTTTCAACATGATACCACGTACTAACTAACTCTCAAACAACCACATACTTACAACTAACTACTTACAATCAACTAAATATTCTCTATTGTATTTATTGAATAGTTTTTAAATAAAAATTAATTTTTTATCTGTCTTCAAAAATATGTTTAATTACACTCAATAGAAAACCTTTTCAAATTTAACAAAAATGTTGATTTTCATCAAAAAACCACAACTTAATCACTTTAAAACACTACGTGAAATTCAAAATAATTTAGATTACAATGAAAGACTAATGAATTCTAATTTACAAAACATTCTTCTTTTAAATGATAACTACTGACCTATTATTGCAAAGTAAAAATCACATTCAATAAATACTTATCATTGATCAGTTTTATTATATATACTCTGAGTTTATCCGACAGGATGTTTTGACCCCCTAAGGGTACTGGTCGTAAGGGTACAGGTCGTAAGGGTACAGGTCGTAAGGGTACTGGTCGTAAGGGTATTAGTCGTAAAGGTATTATTCGTTGGGTACTGGTCGTAAGGATATTGGTAACACTCAACCACCACCTACCCATTAACTAGCTACTAAGTACTAACAACAAGGTCTCAAACAACTAAATACTAAACACTTACAACCATGTACTAACAACCACCATCAAAACCCGTCGAGAAATTAACAAATATCAACCTACAACTAGATACTTACTATAAGATACCAAACGCTATCAGTCAAGTACTTACAACAAGTTACCAAGCACTATCAGCAAAATACTATCAACTAGATACCAAGTAACAACAATCAACTAACAACACATAAAAATAATAGCAATTAAATACAAAATATTCTTCATCACATACACTATCTTCTTATCAAAATCTAAAAAGTCAATCAGATACCAACTACCAAGTACCAACTACTTACAACCAACAACTATGCATTAACAAATAGATCTTTAAAAAGCAAATACTCTTCGCCTGAAAATATTGGATGAAAAATTAATTGAACTCAATGCATCAATAACTAGGTAAAAAATTGATTAAATTTTTGTAAAAATTTTAAATTTTCAAAATAATTATCATAAAAATGTAATTAATGGACAAGAAATAATTCTAGTCATTAATCATCCAGTAAATTAAAAAAAATACTGATCATTCAAGTTAATATGAATCAACTAAGATAATAAATTAATAAAAATTTTGAAATAAGATCTAATAAATAATTGATTTAGATTGAATAAATTAATTGAAATAAAATTAATTTTAATTATTTTGTAAAAGTAATACATGTACTCAAATTGATTGACTGAATGCTCAAAATATTCAAAGAATTCAGTAGAAATTCATTACCATTATCAAAGTCGTCAATCTACAATAAAAATAATTATCATTAAATTCCAAGAGAGACTAGATAACTAATGATAACATCTAACAAACCAGTAAATTCATTTAAATGACTATATTTTTACCCTTAATTCATATTATTACAAATATTTTACTAAAATCATCTAAAAAACATGAAATTTCCCTGAAATAACTCTATCTATAAAGATTGGTATTTTAATGATAAATACTTGTTAAAGATCATATATTCACCTCAAACTAACAAGATTCCTTAAAATCCCTTAAATGACTATATTTCAACCCTTAATTCATATTATTACAAATAATTCAATAAAATCATCTAAAAAGCATCAAATTTCCCAAAAATAACTCTATCTTTAAAGATTAGTATTTTATCGATAAATATCCTTAAAAGGTTACCTCAGACTAATAAGATTCCTTAAAATCCCCTTTAAATGACTATAATTCTAACTTTAATTCGTATTATCACAATTATTTCCCTATAAAACAGGTAAAATCATTAACTCTAAATAATTTATAAAATCTAATGATAAAACCGGTTATAATTAAATTTTTGTTAATCACTGTACTCGAAATTTAAAATAAATATTGCTTGAAATTTGACTGTACAATATAACTGAGTAGTTGCATAGAAAGATTAAATTTATCCATATTTCTTCAAATGATCATTTTTACCGATATCCAACCGATTTAATTACTAATTAAAATCAAGATTTCTTCAAATAAAGATCAATTTTCTTTAGTCGACGTTTTAAATCAATATTTCCAACTTTTGTAGTTGTCCGTCTAAATAAAGATAAAAAATAATTTAAAGTTGATATCAATCCCAATTATCTGTAAAGTTTTCATTGTCAAAACCAAGTAAATCCCTACTTAATAAAACATTGTTCTAAAACATAAATCTAAATTAATTTACTGTGCATTAATCACAACCTAATAAAACAATATAATTATTATTGATTCATAACTAATGTATTGCAATTTCCCTTAAAACATTGATATTTTACCAACATCATCCTTAAAAAATCATATATTCCCATCTTAACCCATCCTTCATTAAATTTAACCGACTATATCTCCCTTACAATGATATATTCCCACCTTATCTGATCTCTCATTAAAATCAAACGACTATATCCCCTCAAAAGATCATATTTTCCCATCTTAACCGATTTCTCATTAAATCTACCCGACAATATCCCATCTTAACCGATCTCTCACCAAATATTTCTACCCTTTTAAACATCTAACCAAATATATCCTTCAATTCTACCCACTTGAATCCTCCTTTAATTCAATTCAGTCTTAAAATCCTTAGAGAGAATTCTTCAAAAAATATGACTTTTAATTAACTGTTAAAGACACCAGGCATTCTTCCATTGAAATAATTTAGAAGCTAAATAATAAGAGCCCACTAAAAGATCAAAATTCACTAAAATTTTCTACAAATATTCACCATCAAATACCTAACTGGAGATGATACATATATTGATTGATGATAATTCTTCAGCTATTCAACCAATCATTTTCAAGCAGTAACAGCAAACTAAATTTCTGTATATCCTACAATAATTATCAAGTAAATTTAAAGTCCTTGATAAGGTTAACTTTTTCTTAGCTTATGTTTTTAAAGTTCATCAAAGTGTAAATATTCTTAGAAAAATATTGAAAAATTATTTATTCAAATACATTACAAAGTTATCATCAAAAATCACTTAATTATTAACCTAATTGTCAATGAAATTAATTTTTATTTAAAAACTATTCAATAAAATACAACTAATTATCAAGAAATTAATTAAATTTATCAATTAAATTTATCACCATTAAAACTTTTAATCAGTCAACATGAAATTCTCAGAAGATTATTCAATATCCTCATCAAAATTTATCCTATCACTTGATTATTGTAAAAACTATTAACCTCATTGAAAATAATTTTTATTTAAAATTAAAAACTAGTCAATAAAAATACATCCAATTATCAAGAAATTAATTAAATTTATCTTAGAATTAGCATTAAATTATTAAAAATTCACGAAAATGATAGATATCCACAAAAAACGATAAAAATTCACAAAAATAATGGAAATTCACAAGAATGATAAAAATCCACAAAAATAATAGAAATTCACAAAAATGATAAAAATTCATGAAAATGATAGATATCCACAAAAATTACTGATATTCACAAAAAATTATGGAAATTCATGAAAATGATGGAAATTCACGAAAAACGATAAAAATTCACAAAAATGATAGAAATCTGCAAAAATAATAGAAAATTACAAAAAATGATGGAAATTCACGAAAATGTTAGATATCCACAAAAAACGATAAAAATTCACAAAAATAATGGAAATTCACAAGAATGATAAAAATCCACAAAAATAATAGAAATTCACAAAAATGATAAAAATTCATGAAAATGATAGATCTTTCTAAATAATGATAGATCTAAATAATCTTTCAAATAAAAGCATTAAATACCTTTACGACTAATACCCTCACGACATGTTGAATGTGAGTAGTACCCTTGTGAGCAATACCCATAGGGGGACAGAATATTTTGTCGGATAAACTCAGAGTATATATTAATTAATTCATTCAAATTTTTCATTGAATCAGTAAAATTATCATAAATTTCGATAAAAATTCTAAAGTGGTAAGCAATGAAAAAGAGAAATATTCTTTAAACTTTGATATAATTAACATTGAAGGTGGTAAGAATCATTAAAGTGAGAAAATTATTCATTATTCGATGATAAATTCAAATGGGTGAAAATAATTGGTAGAATAATTCATTAATGGATCATTGAATGGGCATAGATAAGATGAAGGTTGATAAGAATGGAAATATATTAATTGAATTTATTTAAAAATAATTCATAAAATTCATAAATTTAATAAAAAAAATCTTAAAAGAAATATCTGTGGGGAATAATTAATGGAAAATCAGGGGAATATAGGTGAATAATTAATGGAAAATTGTGGGGATATAAGTGAATAATTAATGGAAAATTGGGGGGATATAAGTGATAATAATTAGTGGAAAATAGAGAATCGGGGGAACATAAGTGAGAAGGATATGTAATTTAAACTAGTTTATTACATAACAAGCCGCGACTATTTTATTACATAACAAGCTGTGAATGGTATTTGATTAAGAAATATGGAATAGGTCATTTTTTTTAATTTTTGACTAAAATAAATTCTAAAATAATAGCAAATTATTACTAAAATGTTTTAATTTGCATTATGTATTTCAAAAACAATTATCATAAAAGATAATAATATATATATTACCCTTTTCATTCAAAATAAGTTAAATATTCAAATATAAGTCTTAGAAAATACAATCAAAATTAAATTTTAAAAATATAAATTTTATAAGTTTTTCAAATTCTCGAATAATGTAAATCAGAAATATTTTTTTTTACCAGATATAGACTTATTGATGGAATAAGACAATTGAAATAAAAAGTTTTTTGTTGAATAAGTACTTGTAATAATAGCTATATATTATTAAATTTACTATTCTACACTAAATATTTCGAAAACAAATATCATAATATGAATTATATTACTCCTTTCAATCAAAGTAAATTAAATGTATCATTCAAATACAATTAAAATTAAATCATCAATTTAATACTTTAATTTAAAAATAAAAATTTTATATGTAAATGCGAATAAGAAATTGATTTATTAACAGTTCTAAACTTTTTAAACTTATTGATTAGGCAGTAGAAAGTAACTTTTTTTTAAGTCCTTTAATATTGTATTCTATTCATTATTAAATTTACTATTTTACACTAAAATATTTCAATTTAGAAAAAAAAAAAATCATCATAATATTGAATGTGATACTTCAATCAAAATAAGTTAATACTCAAATATATGTCTTATAAAGTACAATCAAAATTAAATACTTCACTAAATTTTAAGTAAAGTTTTTTAAATTCCCTGGTAAATGTTAACAAGATATTAATTTATTAATCATTATAGACTTTTTATACTTATTATCGGAATTAAACAATAGAATGATATTCAAAATATGTACAATTTAAAAATAAANTCTCAATTCCTATATAAACACTTTTAAGTTTTGAAACATTAAATTTTTACACACAGGTAAGTTTGTGTTCCTATACTATAGGGGTGTCCAACACATGGTACGCCGAGGTCTTCTATGCGGCCCGCAACGTTATCCCAAAAATATTTGTCACTCCATGTTTTTCGTTAATTAATTAAAAATAATTTATAACACAAGTGTTGACTAAAAGAAATATTTAAGAACTTGAATAATGATCTCATAATTATATAAAATCAAAATTCAAGCCTTAAAAGTTACTTAAATTTAAAAACCTTATTTGAAAACCCATTTATAAAACTGAATAAATGAAGTTACAAACTTCATTTTCTCGTAAATGGGCGAGTCACCTCAACTGGTGTACACCCCAACGTGTATTATAGAAACTTTTATATTTCAAAATTAAGTGATAATCTCATGGTCAGACTGCCACTGCGTAAATACCTTTTTGCGCGACTGACAGTCACAAGGGTCAAAACCCGGAAGAAGTGGATATGTCTGCATTTTATTTTGACGATCACCTAAATATCCCTTTGTAATCGAATAATGGATTTTAATTAAGATTTTTAACACAATATCACTGTATAAATTAGTTTATAGTAAAGAGTAAGATGTGTGATTTCTATGACATTTCAACAGATCTCTCAAGGATCAAAGGTTTTCATGTTATAATCTTTAAATTATATTAAACTATATTTCAAACAAATTTTTCTTTATTTTCTATTTTTTATTGATAGAGTTATTTCCGGACTTTTTATTATGTTATTGGCCAATCACATCACATTCATTTAGTTGGTCCCGTTTGTAGTGGTTTAGGAAGAATATTTTGGGGTTATTTGATTGATTCTGCTTCATTTAAGGTGCCATTTTTATTCATTTCTAAATATATTTTAGCATTTGGTTATAGAAAGTTATGCTCATTATTACCATATGTTCTTCAGTGTTGATAGGGATGCTAAATGTTATGCCAAAAATTAATAAAGAAATTTTTGAATATTTCTTTGCGGCCTGTATCGGAGCCTTTTACTTTTTCAGTTCAGGAAACTCTTCAGTGTTTCCGGCAATGTGTGCGAAACTATTCGGAATGAAAAACTTTGTCTTTAATTATGGAATGCTTTTCACATCTATGGTAATAAGAATTTATATTTTGAATAAATTATTAATTAATCTTTAGATTTCCAAAAACCTGATTTTTGTAATCATAAAATAAGATAAATAAAAGTTACTGTTATATACAAAGCCCGTCGAATGACAGTCGTTGTCGTTGTGTGTCTGTGTCTGTAATATCCCTCCCAAGATTATTATTATAGTTATGATATTTTATCAAAATTGAGAGATTGAGAGTTAAGAAAAATTTTTACATCACACAGTGACGGCCGAAGAGATTGGAAAGAATCTGCAAGAGGTGTACTACATAATGTCAGTCGTTACAAATACAGTATAAAAGATCAAAAGTAAGACATATCAATTTGGTTCACATAACATAGGCAAAAAGAATAGAAGAAGGATAATGTTTTCCAGGAAAGGATTAAAACTATGGAATCGTTTCAAAATACCCTTCTATTTGCATAGAAAAGTCGATTTAAGATATCTGATGATATATTTGTATTAAAAATTAGCAAAATAGATACAGTGTTTATTTCAAAAAGCTATCAATCTAAATTAGTGGTTAAAATACAAGAAAGTATGTCATGTTACAATTAAGAAACTGAATGGCATCGATGTTAGGAAGGAAGAGTTGTAATATTGCATTAAACATCAAAGACCAAGTGGCCAATCAATTTATTTGTATTTTGCATGACCTAATACAATTAGTTAGTGATTATCTAAATTCTACTATTTAGAAATCTGTGCAATTATGTTATTTTTATAATTAATCTAAAGATTAATTCAAATGTTCGAACAGTGTAGAGTGGATAAAATATCCTTAGACTAGTAGAGAAAAGAAATTAATAAATCCATTATATTGTCAAAAAATACAATGAATATCTATCGGTAAATATTATTGAATTTGTTTTACCTAGTGAATGTCTAATGAAATTGTTTGTGTTGTGTTTTTAAAAAATGTTCCGACAAGTCGAATTTTGCAGCTTTATCCTTTTGAGGAATACAGAAAAGAAGGTCACCATTTATTAGCTGCAAAGTATATCGGAATGAAGCACCATTTAAGGCTACTATTTATAATTTAATTATTGAGTTTTTCCATGGCAGAAACAACATGCTTGCTGAAGAAAAAGTGAATGATTCCAGGAAATTGGCAAGGAGAAATTTGAAAGAAGAGAGACGAATTACCCATGGTGAACTGTTAACTATTTAACAGAGGACGAAACGCCATTAAGCCTTTATGTTCTTTAAAGTAATCGTGAGTCTCGTGAACGGGTGTTTCCAGAGGAAAATCCACGTTAAATGCTTTGTTCAGGGACATCTCATCATAATTGTCTCATGCTTAGTATGTTTTTGAATGCAAAAGATGTGACCAAGATCAACTTTTTCCCAGAAATTATCAACTCTCACTAGTACAGTGGTGTGAGAAAGTGGTGACGCAACCCTAGAAATAAAGATCTTTACCTTTTGCATGACAACGCACTAGTTCACATAACTCATCAAACTGTGAATGAGTGTTAGTTCCTAATTGTGGCATTTTCCTCATGTAATCACGGATATATGAAAACTGCCCATTTTGGTTTCCAAAACCGTTGTCTTAATAGATATCCTTGCTGCTCCTTAAAGCGTGCAATAAAGGTGGCATTAGTGTTGCACTGAACAGACCTTTTCATTCGCAGTGCTTAAAGTTAAATAAATGTACGTGATACTGCATATCCGTTATGTCTATCCCCCATGATCCAACCCAATAAGGCCGACTCCAGTTACGAATTCACGGAAGATAATCTACTGTAAACCTTTTGTCTTCTTTACATTACTTCTAATTTTGTCTTCCTTTTAAGCTAGTCCAAAATTGTGCTTTTAGAGACTCTTGCTGCCGATTTGTTAATATATTCTAGTTTTTTATAACTCTCAGTTTGAAAAATGTATTGTAAGAAGGCCGTTTTTTTCACTAATTTTCTAAACTCCAGATAAAATTTAATTTTAAATGAATGTGAGGTATTAATTATTCTTCCAAATTATTGTCCTGAGGATTTTTTTTGAATTCAGAGCAATCAATTTTATTATCATAAACGACAGAATTTCGTTCTATAGTGATCAATCACGCGATTTATTTGCCTATTTATTATATGATTATGATTATGTATAAAATGATGGTTTCTGGAGAGTAGCATAAATTAAATGTTAAACAAATAAATGATAGGAAAAGCCTTTGCTACAAAATATGTATTAAATGAGAAAACTTTCCATTATAAGATAATTCTTTTCAATCTCTCTGAAAAATTAATTAAAATGCAATTTTTCATTTATACTTTCACTTGTTTTGTGAGCAGTAGGAATTACAAATAATGTTAATATTTATCCAAATTAATAAAATATATTTCAAGGATATATTTCTCATCGTCAATCTCTAGGCTTGCCAACTCTCCCGTTTTTGCAAGGAGTCTTACGGAATCGGCTTTCGTCTCCCGTATCCCAATTAACTATGACCGGGACATGTCAATCTTTCCATTTTTACAATAATTTACAATTTTTCAAGAAAAAGTGGTTTTTGAAGTATTAACTTTTGTTTGATTTCTCTAAAATAATGGTAGTCAAGATTTCTTTTTGCTCACAATAACTGGAAGTTTAAGTTGTTTGTTCGCGGCGAGCGATTTTATGTTTTTCTTCTTACTCGCGTTATTAGTCTGTCACTGTCAGTTCTTTTTCACTTTTAAAATGTAAAAAATGTAAAATGTAATATATAAAAATAATTGTTTTGTTAAAATCTTTATGGTATTAGTCATCATATAGTTAAAATCACTGACATGTGTAAACCAAAAAGTGAAAAAACACCTGTTATATTATTTCTTAAGCGTTGTACTGTTCGGGAATTTTATAATCTCCCGGGTTCGAGGTTGTGGGAGTTGGCAACCCTATCAATCTGTCATCATAATCTGTATCAAAAGTTATATGTGGAAATAATAATTATGTATCAGATCATTTAATGAGTTAATTAAATAATAATTTCCTTCAAATATATTTAATTTGTTTAATGTCTGTGTTTTTATTAAAAATAGGACATCATTTATGTATATTTATAATATATATTAAAGATTTTTCAATTATCAACTCAAGAAAAATTGCAATTCTTTTTTATTTTAGTCAACTGCTCATATTATATGCAGTGGGGTTATAATGCCGTTTTTGGAAAAACCTGAAGACTTTAAAACAGAATTCAGAAATATTATTTACATTGGATGTGGTCTTTCAATATTCGGTATTTTCTATATTTTAAATTATTCATTTATTTTCATATTTTTATCATTTACAATTTGTTGGGGTTATAATTTTATTGGCAACTTATCGCACATAAATATAGCAGTTTATTAACCAAAGTAACTGGGTTTTTTTAAATAAAATGGGATTTGAGATATAAAAAATAAAAAATTTTTAAAAAAATAATTAAAAAATCTTTATTGTTGTTTGGGTTTAATACTGAATATAATAAAAAATTCTATAAATTTGATATTTTTTTCAATTTATTTTGTTCTTCGATTATTAGGATTCTCATCCGTTACAACATTAATATCTGGTTCCAAATCAATAAATATTTCCATAAATTTTATTCATTAAATTTTACACTCAAAAACTTGTCTCTCTTATTTTTGTTATTTAAACAAATTTCAATTTTTCTTCTAAAATATTTTTCGATAAAAATATTTTTTTAAAAATGCTAAATGTCAGTCTCCTTTTTAAAATATTTTTCAATAAAAATATTTTTTAAATTTAACAAAATTTCTAATTAAATCTTTAAGAATCTTATAACTTCCTCATATCCCCCTCCTTAAGAAATTTTTTAAGTTTTTCCACGTTTCTTTCAATCTTTTTACCATTTTCGTTTCTTAAGATATATCGTCTGTCATGCACTTTCTCGATCACTTTATATGGTCCCTCATATCTGTGCTGGCTTTTGTTGCTTATTTTTCTAATTTTACTAACACATCTTCTCCTATGTTGAATTTCCTCCTTGTTTGTTCTTCTTGTTCTTCTTTTACCAGTTTTTCTTGTGACTCGTACCATTTCTCCCTGCTAATCTTTTTTACAAAAACTGTCTCTGTCGTCTTTTTCATGTCGTTTTTTGTTTGGTTGCATTTAATGTAAATTCGACTTCTGGTAGTACCTCTGTCCAATCCGTTTACCTTCTGTCTCGTAAAGTAGCATTTATCAGATCTTGTATTGTCCTGAATTGCCTTTCTATCTGTTCATTTGTTTGGTGATGGTATGGACTCGAAAAACATAACTTAATATTAAGTTTCTTTGTGAATTCTCTAATCATTCCTGAGTCAAACGCCTTCCCACAATCAACTCTCATCTCCTTTGGGTATCCAAATCTAAAATCGTTTTCTTTATTGTTTCCTCGTCTTGTCTTGTTATAGCTGTCAAGACTTGATACTTACTATACTGGTCTATTATACCCAATATATACTTCTTACATCCTTTTGTTTCTTGCATTGGTCCACATATATCCACGAATACAATTTCGAACATTTCGGTTGATTCTAGTTTTTTTAGTGATTCCTTTGTTGCAATTGTTATAGCCTTAGTTTTTTGATAAGTCTCACATCTTCGAGTCTCACAACTGCTCTAATGGTATCAAAACCGGCATCTGTATTTAAAATGAACTCCTTCTCAGAACCGGGAAGCTTAGAATCGGTGCCGTTGTAAGTGCTAACTTCAATCCCTTGAATACGGTATTCGTTCCTTCAGTCCATTCTAGTTTTTTCTTACTCGGACCGCTACATAATTGTTCTAACATCCTTGCTTTCTTCGCATACTCACTAATGAATCTTCTATAATAATTGAAAATGCCTAGAAAGCTTCGTAGTTTATTTACGCAACTTGGATTCCCAAAGTTTTGTATAGCCTGAATCTTAGAAGCCTCCTTCTTTGCTGAGTATGTGTCCTAAGAATCTGATTTCTTTCTGTATTATTTGACACTTTTCTGGGTTGATCTTTAGTCCTGCTTCTTCGATCGCTTTTAATACTTCACTGAGTAATGTATAATAAGGTTTTTTTTACTATTCGAATAAATCAGAATGTATCCAAATACACCATGGACCCATTTATTTTGCCTATTACCTTTGTCATCATTTCCGAACGGCATTCTATTGAAACAGTGTTGCCATTTCTTTGTTGAGAAGGCTTAAGGATCCTGATAGACCACTCTTGCATAACTTTTTATAGCGTTTATCTGATCTACTTTATCTATTAGAATTAATGTTTCCTTTATCTCTTCTGTGCTTTTTATCTTCCGCAATATTACTTCTTTCTCAACATTTTTATTCTCAACACATACTATCAACATCTTTGCTATTATTTTGTATTTGGTGAATTCTTTATTCTCAAACAACCTGTTGACAAGGTCCTCCACTTCTTTTAAATATGTTTCAATCTCTTCGCTTCTTCTTTTTTAATTCAATAAACTTTCCATATCCTTTATTACGTCTCTTTCGTAATCAAATGCCATTCGTAACCTGGCTTGAAATCCTTCTGCTTTTTTTCAGCCTTTTTTTTAAAATATTTTTTAAATATAACAATCATATCAATTTAATCATGAAAAACAAATTCAAAATGGCCAAATTTGAATGCATTTTTGATGTACCAATGTCGTCAACATTTTATTTTAAAGAAAATCATAAAATTTTGCAATTAAAATTTTTTAACTCTTTAGAAATTTCGCTTAATTGAAAAAGACGTATTTCATTTTAAAAGAATATTACGATTACCAAAATGTTCATTTATCACTATAATTTACAAATTTGGAGAAAATATCTTAAAAAATCTAAAAACATTATTCAATAAATAATCACCATTATTTTGCTCAAAATGGATAAATAAAATTAAAATAAATGGTTAATAATATAATGTTGAACCAGAATACCGATAATTAAAAACAATTCAATTAATTAACGAAAATTAACAAAACGTTTGTCAGCGTAAAGCCACACACCATGAAAGCCACAGCAAGTTACTAAAGATCTACAAATAAAACACCAAATAAACAAGAAATTAAACAAAAACCCCGAATTAAAAATAAAAAACCCAAAAACCGAGTAAAAGGAATAACACCTTTAAAACACAAAATTAAATCAAGAAAAATAGAAATCAAAAATCTTTTAAGAAACTCTTCATAATATTAAAATGTTTTTTACTTAAACTTTGATAAAAGATTAAATTGCGGGAGATTAGCCTCATTAATTTTTAAATCTTGAAAATATTTATTTAATTATATAATAAATTTAACAATAATAAATAATATTAGTGAGCATATTAGTGAGCACAATAAGGGCTGTAAGATTAAAATAGGTATGTCTGATTTTAAAATTTTATTAAAAAATTTCGATAATTATTGGGAACATGTGATTTGTGAGGCGTTGTTGATAAAGTCATAGAATCCAAAAATTAATGTGCAGAATGCAGTGAATATTTGTATTTTAAATGTTTTTAAATAATTTTTTTTCTTGTATATTGTATGTATTGATTGTTGTGTTAAATTAAATAATTAATAAAATTTTTTAAATTATTAAATTAAATTTTGAATGTTTAAAATTTTTAAAAATAATATATTAATTTAATTATAATTTTAAAGTAATAATTAAATGTTTTTATTAAATAAAAAGTTTTTATATAATTAATAAATTTGTTTAAAATCCTTAATTTACATAGTTATTATATCCCATCTGATGATGACAGGAAAACTGTCGAAATATATCGTGAAAAGAATGTTTCATTGGCGTTATCTTATAATTAAATGATTGCCACGTATGTTTAAATATTTTTAATTATTGTTTCTATTTATTTTAATTAATTTTTAATTAATTTATAGCGTCATGATTAAATCACCCTACGTCATCACTATTTTTCTCTTAAAATCTTTTTAAGATTAAGACCCTGACCCTAACAATTGTTTATTAACCTTTTGCACTCCATTTGCGACTATTTGTCGACACTATTTAAAAGCTATAAAACTTATAAATAGTGTTAGGAGGTTCCTATTATATTTGTGTGTCTTTTATTTATTTTGTGTATTATATGTATAGTTTGTTTAAGAAATCTGAAGGACCCGATAGAGTCACCGTTAAAAATGTGGCGGGACAATCGGGGTGCGTGTTGTGTATGTTAGCGAGTTAATAACAAATAAAATAAAAATAATAATAAACAATAATAGATATCAAACATAAACTTTTATTCAAGTAAAAATTGTAAAAACCTTGTATCGCAACGCAAATCCTTAACCTGTCCTTAAGATTTGACACTAACTTTATCTTTGATTTGAAGTATAATTATTGGTTAACTAATTGGATCTGTAACTTAATTTTTAGCTTTGAATTATTTTTCAGAATTTTTTGATTCGTAATTGGAGCTTGAGATTTTATCTTTACTGGGGTAATTGGATTAACTATTTGGATCTGTAACTTTATTTTTAGCTTTGAATTATTTTCCAGAATTTTTTTTTACCATAGTAAATTATCGCTATATAGTATTTTTATTCTTTTGCCATTGCGACCTACACTCCATAAAATAACAAGGCGTCGCAAAACCTTGTTTAAAAATAAATAAAATATATAACTTTACATTACAAATAGTGATCGATTGTTGTTATTTTTGTTTAAAAAAATTTATTTATTAATATATCTAGAGTTCTGAATGCACGTTTGCATGATACCTGTTTATTCTTATTTTTTAATTAATTTTGTCTAAAGCCTATCATTTTTCGTTGAAATTGCAAAAATATAAGCAGGAGTTATCTGCATGTCATACAAAAAAATTCAAGAGTTGAAAGAGTTAATTCTTGATGCTGGCGTTTTTACTGTTAGTTAAGGTGAGTCAAACATTGGTAGGAATAAAAAAGCAATAAATCTACATATTATAGACCAAAAAACCTCACTTGAGACTCAAGTTCTGAGTCCCGCTAATTTTTAATGGAAACGTCTGACAACCCTCTCTAAATTTCAATTGAAACTCATCAATTAATCAACTAATCTGACTTCTAAAAAAATAAATGTTTAATAAATTTAAAATTATTATTAAAATTATATTATTATTATAATGTATTTTAAACTAAATTAAATTAATTAAATTAAAATTAAAAATTAAAAACAATTGTTTAAATAATCTTTTACTTTCACTTTTTTACAAAAATCATTATCAAATTCAATTTAAAAAATCAACAAATTCAATCATGTCTAACGAAGTAACTGAAGTTGTCACTGAAGTCGAACAAGTTGAAGAAGTTGAAGAATCACCAAATCGAGTCAAAATCAATGGATCAAATATGTCAGAAATACAGGAAACAGAAACCTTCATCGTATTCACAATGATATCTCTAGTGATGTTCAAGTTCTTCGACAATGTTGATAACAATAAATTATTTGTTCAAGTTAATTGTATGTCTCTACATTTAGTATAAAGTGATGATTACTTGGTAGCAGCATTAATTAAATTTTAAAACAATTAAATGATCATTTAAGCCTTTTGATGCGAATAATATATTTAACACAAATGAAAGAAAATTTTCTCATTGATTAGAGCTAAATTCCGTATTTCCAAGTATTTTGCCCAGCTAAGACCTTTTGAAAGTATGAAGTGATGATTACTTGGTATCAGCATTAATTAATTATTTTTAATATTTAAAACTTAATTTGTATTAAATATATTATTCGCAGCAAAAGATTTAATTGTTTTTAATAAATGCAATGTCAATTGAAAGGAAATCAATGGTGAAAGTTGAAAAAAGTTTAAAAATAAAAAAAAGTTACATTAAAATTAAAATGTCTTAATTCAGTTTTGTAATTATATATTTATCACAATTTCAGTTTATTAGCTGATCATATTTTAACCTTTAATCCAGATTCGAATTTAATGTAAATAATAATAATAATAATAATAATAATAATAATAATAATAATAATAATAATAATAATAATAATAATAATATCGTTTGACATAAATTTATCGTTTCAGCTGCCTTGATAACAATCGTTTTCAGAGGGAAATCTTTGATTATAGACGATGTATGACATATAATTTACAGTGGTTTTTATGTTTTTTGTATATAATCTGGATTTTGATATTACATTTTAAATAATAATATCTTGTTGTATCCTTTGTAATCAAGTATGGTATACTACTGATACGTGTTGCTCAACTGCTGGTATTTGGTATAGATTTGTGTTTTGTCGAAATATCCTTAAAAGATCTTTGGATCCCTATTCCTTTCTCTGTCAAAATATAACGAGAATGATTAAAAAAATGGATGTCAGCTTCTTGAATAAGCGAGGACATCTTCCATATTTCTTTAGAAATGTTTCAGTATATTTTGTATTGAACAAATTTAATTCAAAACTTTGCCAACATAAAGCGTGTTACATTTTTCATGATTATCTCTTGGGAACATCAAGGTGGATATTTATTTTTCATCCAATAATTTGTCAAATCTCACCCAGTCAACTCCATTCTGTAAATTGTACGAGGCAACACACAATATTCATAAATTGACATGGTACGTGTCCCACCAAAACAATGCCGGTAGTTCATCTTGAACCATAAAGCGACAGAAAAGCTTGGATAGCAACATACGTAGCAGGGACATTGAATGTTTTAAAAATGATTTGAGTTTTCTCTTTTAGCTTTGCGATTGAGTGGCACTTCGTTAAGAAGAGCTTTATGTTCGTTTGGTGCAAATTTCAATTAATTGTAAGATGTATGATACCGGGTCAATCTCTTATTATCCCATTTTGAAACAATACCGTGTTCAATACAATAATTCATAGTTAAATACATTTCTTAGACTTTAACTCATTACCAACATAGCCATATTTTTGAACCATAGCAACCATAAATTCTTGATATCTTGGTCGACCAATAATTGAAAGAAATACAGCTCTTGGAGCATCATTCCAGTAAATCCTTTTTTACCCATTTTCTATTCATTATCAATAACCTAAAGCGACAACATCATTTTTCATTTCTTTATAACAAAAACTGTGAATAAAAAGAAGTAAATTCCAATAATCGAAAACTTATTATTTTAGCACAATTTGAATTGACCAATCAATAAAAAAAATTCCTTAAACGAATAAATTCATAAAAACCAAGCCAAACTCAGCAAATATTAAAAATGCCAAGCAGAGTATACACACAATTGTAAAATTTAACTACTCGACGTGTGCAAAATCGTTGTGCGCACACAGACACGAATGTACACCAGAAACCACTCAGATACGTTTCCTATAATGTAAGAAAAAAATCAATAATCTTATATTATAGAAACATACATACTTACTTTGATTTCACGCTGATGTTCTCATTGACAGTGCAATGAAATACATCTTACACTATCGAAATCTAAGTGAGAGAAAAATTAAATACTGCACACAATCTCAACACATACTAAAAAACACATGCAAACTTTCGATTTATAAAAGTGCTGCTGAGATACGTTTTTAAAATAACTTTATTTTAGACAATTTTGAGAAAAAAATTGCTATTTTTAAATGTATTTTTAAAGAAATTACGTTAAAAATTGACATGAAAATGATGATATTTAATCGTAAGAATTATTTTATTTATTAAAATTAAATTAAATAATCACTAGAATTTCTGATATTTGTTTAAGAAATGTCTTAGAAAAACACATTTTTGGCGATTGATTTAATTATAATTAAAAATATAACTGACTTTCATTCAAGGGCACCGGCAGGATTTTCGAAAGGTGGTGCAGAATAAAACAATGTCTCTCGGAGGAGAACTATGTCAAATCTTTTTAGTCCCCTCGACATATTTTCGAGAAAATCGGAGCTTTATGAGACCCAAATAATAACTAATTGACTATTTTTGTTGATATTTTCGAATATAGACTGCAGTCTACAGAGTCTGAAGTACAGACATACCGTAGTATTGTACTGTATAAAATGTGTCAATTAAAATTTTAAAAAATTTGTATTTTATTATTTACATTATATCAAAATAATTCTAAAATAATTAAGAAATAAATTTCATAAAATTACTAAAAAACCTGAAAATAAATTTAAAATAATTAATTTTACAAATGTTGACTAAAAGTAATATTTAAGAACTTGAATGTTGATCTCATATCTATATGGATCAAAATCCAAGCCCTAAAAATTGCTTAAAATTATACATCTTACCTGAAAGTCATTTCTAAAATGCCTAAAATAAATTTCCAGAAAAATTAAATTCATTAAATTGGTGAGTCATCAAATGTAGACTAACTGCTGTTCACACTAACCACCACTATAAAATATGTATCTCATTGGTGTTTGTGTAGTTAGAAATAACAAATAGATTTTCCATGTCTAATCCTTTTGTGTTTTTATACGTTATTCACAATAAAAGGAACACTTGGTTTGATAAATTTGTTACATTTAATTAACTCTAAAATTATAAATTCTCTCATTTCCATAACAGTTGACCAAGTATTTCCGAGATCAACTTTTTATTCAATTCAAAAAAAGAAATTCAATTTTAAATATGAAAATTCTATTTTAAATCAAAAAAAAATTCGCGGGAACAAATGGTTGTAAAATTCCATTTGATTAGCACAGTAATTATCATTATCAAAATCTTGAATGTAGGTTTCTCTATAATCAGTATTTTACTATAAAATTAAAGATGTCACAAAAAAGTATAACCTTGATCTGAACAGTTAATAAAATATCGTTCAAATCTAAATATTCAGTTTGTGAACCGTTAATATAAAATTCAACATCATTTTTACTCTCAATAACGGAATTAATTTGAATTACTTCTTCAAATACTCCAAATTTGGTCGATCAAATATAAACAATTCTGATTTACCACAAATCATATTTTAAATAGAGTTCCATAATCTTTCATTCGTTTGTTTGTATGCAATGACTAGTTTTTTTTTACTTCTTGGAGCATGTAATGGTGATGATGGTGGTTTTGTATCGTTTTGAAACATACACACAACACCCGGTAAAACTTTCCTTATCTCGGATAAAGCATTTCTTTTCAGAGATAGTAATATTTTCTGATTTTTCATTATCACATTTTTAGCAGTTTTCATACTGAAGATTTCTATACGTTAAAGAATAGGGATTGCAAATCCATCGTTTTTCTGCAACTAACCGGATACATGCTGCTTACCAATAAAATATGGTAATTCATCACCTGTTTGGCTACCACATTGAAATAATACCTGAATTAGCCATCTACTTTAAGGAAATGTAACGTCAAATGAGTTTTTGAATCCTGTGCAAAATCGATTAATTTACCAGAATCATAGCGTATATTTATTTCTAAATGGCTTTTACATGAGGTTGAACCAGGTAATGGGGTTTTTTATACAACTTCATCCTATTTATATTTTTCAACCAAAATTTATTTCAATAAAGGAATATTAGAATCACCAACAATGACGCGCTTAATAACATTATTGTAAATAAATATTTGCTAATGAATTTTAATTATTCTCGGTTTTGCTATACCTTCAAAAACTTAACTACTTTCATAAATTGTTTCATAAAATTCCAATGCTTTAACCGAATTTCCAATATATCTGACATAACTAATAAAAGGTTTCAACTCAAATTTAAAAAATTGATATTTTTAAAGATCAACACTAATAAAAATATGCGAACAATTTTGAATTAGATGAAATTGTAACTAATCAATGCATGTTATATATAAGTTATCCTTAAAAGTAAAATTATATGGCTGATCAAAAGGAAAGGTTACTTTTTTTGATATATTTTTTCCGATCACCATTTTTTATATTTAATAAGTGAATTTTAACAATTGAAAAGATATTTCACAGTAAAGTTGAGACACGTCTATTACAATAAAAATTAATTTTATCACTCAAACTTATTAACTTTTTGAGGGCGCCGTGAGACTATAGTCGCACAACTTTATTTTGGTCTTGAGGACGAAATTTGATTCTATTTTTCACCAATATATTCTACAGCTTGTAATAGTTGTCAAAATAGCCATATTTTTAATTATACGTCAATTTAGGAAAAATTCATTTTTATGGCAAAATTGCAGCTTTGGGAGAATAAAATATTTTGAGCCCGTCGCCCTCAAAGGGTTAATAAAAAGTATAGAGAGACATTTACAATCATAATGAATTTACTTAATGTATAATAAATCAACAGATAAAAAAAATTAAAAGAAATTGAAATAAGATAAAAGTCTTTACTGCTGATTTGGAATTTAAAGGAATGGTTGAAGAATTGAGTGTCAGTAAATATATTTTGAATAAAGGTAAAAAATTTGTCATGACTCTACAAAATGCTATGCTTCAACCATGAAAAATATGAAACCTAGAAGATTCCCTGACTAACAATGGTATTATTGATAATAAATAGTTTGACGTCATCTGATATTTGTATTATTAATCATTTCATAACGTTTTATTTATTTTTCCATTTAATAGACTAAAATTACATTGAATATTTTTATTTTAGATGATTTTTTATTTTTCCAAAATATTTACAATTTATTTCCTTTAACGTATTTTAAATAAATAATTAATTTGCCAGTGTTTTAATAAATAGAATTTCCTTAAATTCTCATGTCACTTTTTTAATTATTGATAATTCTTAATAATAATTAATTGATTGTATAATATAATAAGTTTTCGAATATATAAAAATATTAAATTTATAAATAACAATTTAATGTTACAATCTTTTGACAAATATCGATGCTATGTTGTGCTATTTGGTTCGTATTTGATTCAACTTTCGCTTGGGTCTTTATTTACATTTGGTATTAATGTTGATTTTACAATGATCTAAATGATAATAAATGCAAAGGACATATTCAGCCAAAAATTATTACATATATGAAAAATAACAGCCTATCTGGACAATCTGTTAATTCTGGAAATACTGTTTTGATAATCGGTGCCCTGACATTCGGAGTGGGAGCGTCATTCTCAATTGGTGGGTACGCAGAAGAAAGAATCGGTTCTGGAAAAACAATTTTAATTGGTAGCTGGTTAATGAGGTGACTTAATTATGAGATTTTGCAAACTTCAATGGAAATTGTTTAGTTTAAATATTGGTTTGATGTATTTCACATTGAACTCATACCTGTCGATAGTCGTTATTACTTATGGATTCATAGCCGGTTTAGGATTGGGTTTCGCATACGGAGTATCTCTTGGGCGACCAATTAAAGTTATTGATATTTTGTTATTGATGCTTTAATTAGTTAATTAAATTTTTTAATTAATTAATTAAAAATTAATTAATTTACAAAATTATTATTATTTAAATTAATTAACTTAAAAAGAGAGTTTGAAGACTATTAATCAATAATATATCGATGTTTGTTGATACTCACGAATTTTCGACACTGCCTTTTCAAGTTAATTTGATCATTATTACATTAAATAATTATTGTTAGGGGATAATAAATTTATTTCCTATTTTATAATAAATTTATTGGTTTAATTATATCCTATTTATATTTTATTTTAATTAACCAAACAATATATTTCCTATTTTTTTAAAATTTAAAATTCTATAATTTAATTAAATTTTTAATTCTTTAATAAAAAAGACGTTTTTTATATTTAAAATTTTAAATATTTTTTTTAATTTTAAATTTTAAATTTAATTGAATATTAATTTAAGTATTAATTTAGTTAAATGTTGATGGACGGTTTAAGTTTTTTGATGTAAAGAGTCTCAGCGGCTAATCTTCGGAATGAGTTTTTGAACGCATCTTGTAACATTTTGCATTTTGTTTCGTGTAAGAGTGGTGCTGATTTGTGCACTTTTATCCGGTGTTCGTGATAATTGCTGGTTTTGCTCTTGAGGTGTTCGTTGAGTCTTGTTTGGAACGTTCTAAGTGTTTCGCCTATGTACGATGCGTTACGTCTTGTGCAAGTAATTTGGTAAACGATGTTCTTTGAGAAGCAGAAACATTTGGTGGAGAATTGGCATATACAATCTCGATGAAATAGGTCTGATGTTAGAAATTTTTGAGACTTACGAAGCTATGATTTCAAAGGTGCAGCAGTTATCAAAATTGGGTGAATATGAACTGGCAGCACAATATTGCGAATGTAAGCTCTGATTGTGTTACATGTCCTATTGGTTAAAAAGGGGAAGCGTAGGTATATTACTGGCTTATTAACATGTTTATTTTGTGTATTATGCCTATTAGAGTTATATTCACTCAAGAAGTTTTTTTTCTACGAACTACTTTTGGTATACATTTTGTAAAAACCGTGTTTTAAAGTTTTCTAGGGTTTTTTGTGTTTTCGTTTTGTACGAACAGTTCCGTAATGCTCTTTTTCTCTCTCCTACTAATAGAACGATTTTTCGTTGGAGTAGAACGTGGCACTCCACTAACACTAATATACAATTCACACTTGAACTACCTGACACAGAAGGCAAGATTGCTTTCTTAGATACCATGATAAGTCCTGAAGGTCCAAACACGCTCAAGTTCAAGACAGATTTATTCACTAAAAGTCTACACAGTGGGCGCATTCTTCCTTGGGAAAGTCACGTTCTTATAATGATATACTATAAATCTTGATTGTGAAAATACGAACCTTACATATTGAGCTTAAATTATTTGCCATTCCGACTAAACAATGCCTAAAACACTGTACCAAAAAGAACAATCAGTCCCTGGGAATATCAAACACTTCAAGAAATAAGCATTATACGGTGATAAAAATTACAGCAAACTTGTTGATCAATATGAAATTTGAAGTGGTCCAGGGCAGTTTCGTAATTTCAAGTTCTGGGCCCCTCTGCAAGATTTTCAAAATGGGCCACCAATTTAGCCAATGACAATTTTATAGAGTCACTTTTGAGCAATACTTTTTAATGGTTTTAATTTATGATATTTTTTATGGAAATTTGGCAATGAGACTAATGGCGTCAGTATAGATGAAAGATGGGAGGTGAAACCAATCGAATGAATTAACTGCAAATTTGAGTTCGATTTGTCAGTTCTTTGGGAGTATGAAGATTATCAAGGGAAATTAATTATCGCGTCGACAGCTTTTGTCAAGGAAGATATCTGATCTTGCAGTGAAGGATCAGAAACGGATGAGATGGAAGTGGGTGTGTTTCAAATAGGTGGTCTGATTACTAGTTTATCTGCAATTTTTGCCATGTGGAAAAGATCGTCTGAATCAGTGACGAGGAGTGAGGTTTGGACGTGATGTGAGAGCGCTATTGAAATTAGTAACATAGGAGTGCAGTGTTCTTCGTTAGTCCAGAATGAATATTTTCAAGTTCTAGTACAATTTGGGATAAAATTGATGATGGGGCTTGGCCTGCGTATGGAGTGGGTTTTGATAGTTTGTTAAGGATGTGTGGTGAATATTTCTTTTGTATCACTGTTTTAATGGACTCATATGGACTTTCTGAGTTAATGCGTCGGGTATTTGTAAACCTAATTCTGACATTAACTCATCAGGTATCGCGTCTAATAGGTCTTCGATAGTCCAGTTTTGTATTTGGAGTTTGTGCGCTATTCAATAATACGGGACCAAGATGGAGTGCCATCTCAGTCTAAATGGAACAATATATTTTTTGAATGCCGCATCTTCGCATAAAGTGTGTCTGGTATTTTCATTAATATAAATTCGAGTCTTGACGGTGTACGAACATATGGAGAATAAAAATAGCAAATTCTATATAGAAGTGATCCAGTGGACAGTTTGACGAGCTGAAGTTTTGAATGTTGCAATATTGATAAAATTTTATTGTTTTGTATACATTTATTTGAGTAAAGGTGGCGATGTTCGAGAGAAGATGAGAGAAGATGTTTTCTAATGTAATTAATATAATAATGTATTTGAAATTTAATTATTAAATTATAGATTGTAGTCTACGATCTATAGCATGGGTATTCAACTAAATATTATGAAGGGCCAAATTTTTCTTATAACGGCAATCGAGGGCCGTATCAATTAAAAAGTAGTTAGTTTTGTAGCGGATTACAAAGTCTTAAGGTCAAATATTATACATAAAAAAGTACCTGTGCGTTTTTATGCAGATATCACCAAATATTTTTATATGTGTAATATTCCAAGATATTGAAAGGGCCTTTTTCAAATTTCGGCGGGCCGCCAGTTGAATATCCCTGATCTATAGTTTGAAATGAAATTGAAAGAAATTGATAATGATAATAATAGATAAATAGTGGGCAATATAAAGGATTTGAATAGAAATAATGAAAATAGAAAATGAAATAATTTCAAATTATAATTTTATTTTACTTTAATTTGATATTATTATTTGTCTTAATCAGTGGTTTCCAAATCACAAAGGATTAGTAATTGGAATAACGGTTTCTGCCTTTGGAATCTCTTCAGCGATATTCAATTATATACAAGACGCAATTTTAGGTGAAAATGAGTAAGATTATGAACATTCATATTAATTTTGTCAATTTTCGCATTTAAATATTTTATAAAAATTATTATTATTTTCAATGTTTATTTTATATTTTATTTTAATCTTTTATGTACAGGGGATTGTGAAATAGATAAATAAATTTTAAATAAATTAAATACAGCTTTTAACAAAATTTTCATAAAAATAACATTTATTTTTTTTTATTAAATGTAATATTCCATTTTCTTTTATCTTCATTTGTTTTAAAAATATAGATCAATATTGTTATACCTAATAAATCTCTGTCAAAAATTCATATCAAATGAATTAAAAATATTTATTTTAAAACTAATAAAGATAAAATAAATTGAAAATAAAAATAAAAATAGATTAATTGTGAAAAAATTAAAAGATTGTACTGATCAAAACAATTAATTTTTTAAGTTAATTATGTTAAATTTTACCATATTTTTAATTTTTGTATTCTAATTGTTTTTTGACGTTTTTTTATCTTGGGACATCTGGACTAGTATCTTACCTTTGTATCCACCAAATTCATTTAATTACAGTATAGCTAACACACGACTTAGGCCATATTCTCCAATCCATTCATCAGTCAGTATTGCATTTCTTTATTTGCATGCGTGGTGTTAATAAAATTATTTTTAGAATTTGCATAATCTTTAGCTTTTCTTGTCGGCCTACCAATTGACCTAATTTGATCTATTTTATTATTTATGTCAACAGAGGCTCATATGTTCTCTTCAATATTGGACTTCTCCCTGACTTGAGTAGCGCTTATCGTCGAACAATATCAGCATAATTCTTTGTATCTTAAAGTTTATTAAAAAATCAAGTATATTTTATCAAGATTTATTAGGATCACAAAAATATCTGAAATCAAATACTCTAAAACCAAGAAAAAATTCAAGAAATATTAATCCTTTTTTAAATTCCGAACTCCACAGATAAACAAAATCACAAATAATTAATTCAATTATATACAAAGAAAACTTGCACAAAAATCTTGTAAAATCACTCTGACCACAGTTAAAAAAAATGCACACAAAAAGCTAAAAAATATACAACTCGATTATTCAGTCATCTGCCACAGTCGTTTCTGATTGGCTGAATAAAAGCATAACTCATCCGAACGATGACAAATTCGATGCATCATGAGTAGGTGAATATTTCTAGTATGAGTTATAGTTGAATGTCATCAGTCATTATTGAGATAAAACAAAGGCGTGTAAAGATTTAAAACATTTTTTGGTGCGCGCTATTTTTTACCGATCAAAATAAATTTTTTAATGCTTGAAATTGTCTAATTTGTATTTTGGTTTGTTTTTATTTTTCACATTTTTAGAATTTTTTAGAACTGTCAGATTAAGAGTTGTTAAACATTTATCACAGGGATGGCGAACCTTTTTTTGACTGCGTGCCAATAAATATTATTTTTATAAAATGAAAATACATGCGTGCCAATACAAATTATTTTTATTAAATGAAAATACATGCTTTTAAAAATTATATATAGATTCATTTCTATAATATGCTGACATGTTTTTTAATGGGATTTTTGTTGCTGAATATTTCTCGATAATGCATCAATATCCGGATCATAGTTTGACAATTTTAATGAAATACAAGCCTCCCCACATTCATCGGTAAGTCTGTTTCGTACATCAGATTTTATATTATTCATAATCGAAAATAGACTTTCACAGCTATACGTTGATGAAAATATTGTTAGAATAGCTAAAGACAATTTCTTCATCGCATTAAATGTTTCTGGGAGCGAACACCATGTCTTCAACAACATATTATTCATGTTTTCGTATTCTTCTTCATTTAATCTTTTTTTTTCATTATTTTCTATTTCTTGCCTTAACTCTATAAATTTCAGCTTCCAAATAGAACTTGATTGAAACTCTGCCAACTGCATTTCTAAATTCTCCAACTGTAACCAGTCTAATTGATCAATTTTAGCAGTTTCCATATGAAACTTGTCTGGATATTTAATAAAGTTAATTAATGGTTGAAATTTTTTGAAATCTTGAAATCTATTAGCAAAATTGTCTTGTATGTCACTTATAACTTGGCTATAAAAATTTATATTAATTTCATAGAGTCCATGAATAGAAAATTTTTGAAGGTGATCTTTCAACAAAGGAAAATACTTAAAATTATTGTTGTCAATATCGCGTTTAAATATTACTAATTTGGACTCAAAACCTTCAATAATATCGAACATTACATCAATTGATTTTCCGGGACCTTGCAATTTAATATTTAATTCATTTAAATGGTTGGAAATATCCGTTAAAAACATTAATTTGGTGATCCAGTTATTATCAAAAAGTTCAGGAAATTCGGTTTTTTTATCATTAAGAAATATGATAATTTCATCAAAACATTCTACAAAACGTTGTAACACAAATCCTCTACTAAGCCAGCGTACGTGATTATACATTAACAATCCATGATAATTTGAACCTACCTCTTGTAGAAGCAACTGAAATTGCCGCTTATTCAAAGCTCGAGCTGCTATAAAATTTATTATTTTGGAAACAATACTTAGAATATCATCAAATGCTGCCAATCCAGACTTCGCACATAGAACTTCTTGATGAATTATACAATGAAAATTAATAATTGGATGCCCAACGTGTTCTTGAAAAAGAGATACAAAACCAGCTTGCCGTCCTATCATTGAGGGAGCTCCATCAGTTGTAATTGACACTATTGTTGATGTATCTATCTCAGCTATTTGAAACGTTTTTATAACTGCATCACTAATATCTTTCCCAGTTGTTTTTGCTGATAAGGAAACTAGTGAAAGCAATTCCTCAACTATTTTTTCTCCTTTAGCATAACGAGCAATTATGGACAAGCGAGCTGAAGATGTTACGTCGGTACTTTCATCAAGACATATAGAAAATAGCTTTGCTGAACGTATATCATTTATTTTTTTAATATTAATATTTTTATGCATTTTTAATATCCTGTCTTTAACAGTATTTCGACTTATACTTAATTCTTCAATGCGCTTAAGTATCTGCTCTTTATTTTGAAAATCTTCAAATAAATGTGGTGCACATTTAATGAAAGCTTCTTTAATATAATCTCCATCGCTAAATGGTTTGCTATGAGTAGCAATAGTCTTGGAAACCTCAAAACTAGCAGCAACTAAATAATTTGTATGTTTCAAAAATGTAGTGAATGAGTTTGATTGGAAATTTTTATTTTAACTTCACGTGCAATATATTCTTTTTGTTCTGAATCACTTTTAGATAAAAGAAATGAATGAGTAGTTTCATAATGACGTTTTACTGAGGATGTTCTGCACACTACTGTATTTCCACACAACGCACACAGGGCATTGTTATTGCTTTTCATCATTCCATATTTATCAGTCCACCAATCTTGAAATGGTCTGTTAGAGCTGGCCTCTGTTTTCCTTTTCTTATTTTCTGACATTCTAAAGTTGAAACATATTATTTATTTATCATTAAAATTGTCTTCTAAAAATATAAATAGATTTTTTTTTATTAGCAAAAAATAATACTAAAATAAGAAAACACAATTTTGAATCGCACTTACAAAGCTTTTAACTGAACTGAATTAGAATTAGTGAATTTCAATTTTGGCGAGAATGCAAATATTAAAACAATTTTCAATCGTACTTACAAAGTTTTTAACTGAACTGCATTAGAATTAGTGAATTTCAATTTTGGCGAGAATGCAAATATTCATATTTATATATATATATGTATGTATATATTTGAAAATCCAAAGCATACTATATTCATTTTAACATTTTTTTTATATTTAAAATTACATGTTCATACTTGTACATACCTATACCTACATACGCAAATAATATAATTATATTTTAACGTTATGAATAAAGGCGCCAGAAATCTGGAAGTTCGTTTTTAAATAACAAAATTTATGCATTAAATTTGAATTGAGTTCACAATTTTTTCAATATCAAAAATGCATTTGGATTAGTCAGTACATTACATATGTATGAAAATGAAAAATATTATACGTGCCAGCGAAAATTTATCTGCGTGCCACTTTGGGCACGCGTGCCATAGGTTCGCCATCCCTGATTTATCATAACATGTAGGTGTGTGTATATAATTTTGTGTGCTCTACATTATGGAGCTAATTTTGTTCTCAGAGGTTCAGGCATGGCATGTCAAAACCGTCAGAAGGTTATAAAATTGTACACACCATTTAACGCCAAACTTCATTTAAAAAATCGGCACCATCACAAAGAAATTTGGATCATACCTTCTTAGATTTTACAAGTGCCAAAGGTCAAAAGTCCGAAAACTTAAAAGACTTAGTATTTTTTCCTGCCTATTTTTATTTTTTAAAGATTTTAAATTTTAATAAATTTTTTGTACTGCGTTCTAATATTATAATCTATGTATCGGGAGGAACAGGCGACAAATGTCTATTTAATGACATATCAATCGATTTAAATAAAAATGTTATTCAAAATTTAAAAATAATGAAATTTATTCAATTTTAAACAATTTGACAAATCATTCAAATTAGAAAAATTGTGTCAAATCCGTTTAATTTTGTTTCTACTAGAGTATACTCGTTTACAGTTTATATACGCCCAGAAAATATTTCAGCCAAGTTATAATATTTTATTAATTTTTTCAAAATTTTATTGTTCACCTGAGTATACTCGGGCAAATCCATTGAGAAATTCTGTTGTCAAAAAATATTTTTTTTCAGTAAATAATAAAAATTTTCATTACTACATCTTTATTACTATATATTTCGATAGCATCACTATCATCAATAGCATCACTACTTGCACTAGGGGTGAATAACTATACAATATTGATTATTTATAAACAAATTATTAAATCTATAAATTTTTAAATTATAAAGAATTATTTTCAAAAATAATTTTCAACAAACAATTACTTTTCACTTTTAAAATTCTTTAAATAATATTATTTTAATTATTTTTTTTAATTATTTAACATAACTATTATTCATCATACATCAAAATACAAAAACTTAATTGAAACATTCAACACACACGTATTCACTGCATTCGCACATTGATTTTAGGATTAAAAGTTCTTATCAATAAGGCTTCAAATATCACAGGCTCAAAACAATTATCAAAATTTTTGATAAGATTTTAAAATCCGACATTTCTAATTCTCTCATACAGACTTTACTATGATCATTAATATTGGACACTCCCTTCGGTCGACAGTGTTCTTGAACTCGAGTACAGAGATGACCGGAAGTCTCTCCAATGTATGTGGCATTACACCCATTACATGTGAATTGATAAAATTTTGTTGAAGTTTTCTTATCACTTACATCTAAATAATTTATTCTTTCATAAAATAAAATAAAAAAATATGGTTTTTTGAACGGTTTTTAGGGTATTAATTCGACCGTTAAGAGGTTAATAAAATTCATAACATTGACTAATATTTTTTCTCTGTATTTCATAAATCTATTTTTGAGTAAGTTTATGTTAGATTATGACTCATAAAATAAAATAAATAAAAAAATTTGTTGATCGTCTACCTTTTAATATATTAGGTTAGTAAAAAAGAAATGTCGGTTTTTACTGGTTGGCTTTAAAAGGAAATAACTCATTTCATAATCATGTTTATTAATTAAAAATAAAATTCGTTACTATCTGCACTCTTGTCATCTAGAAACAAGTTTGTTAATTATAGCAACATAACAACCAGGAGTTCTGGAGTCCACGAATTCGTTGAAGACTATTTCAGTATCACCTTGGTTTTTGAAGTATGTCTTGAGTAAGAAGTTGCTCTGACTTTTAAAAAAATAGAAGTCTGTTGGCGCCTGGTCTGGCGAATAAGGTGAATGAGGCAAAATTTCGTATCCAAGTTCGTTCAAATTTTGCAGGGTCACTTTTGAGATGTGAGGGCGAGCGTTTTTATGTAGAAGTATAGGACCATTTCTGAAGACTAAAGCTAGTCACACATGCTGAAGTTAATTTTTTTAATCGATTCGATTTCACTAACCTATATCTCCAAAATAATCATCTTACACGATTTCAGGAAACAGTGATGAATCAGATCGGCTTGTAACCACCAAACGGTCAACATTACCTTTTTTGATGCAATTTCTGTTTTGCACGATTTTTGGTGTTATGTTTTGATCTAACAACTGAGCCGATCGTCATCAATTATCGTACAGCATACATTTCTCATCACACATTATAATGAAGTTGAGAAGCTGGTCGCTTCTGTTACGAATACGCAGTGCCGCCGGCACTTTATAAAGACAATTTGTTTGTTTCTCTTGCAATTCGTGCGGGACCTATTTGTCTATTTTTTCGTTTTCTCTCCATTGATTTGAGATGTTTCAGAACTGTTGGATGTTTTACAGCCAATTCTTTTACAAGCTCTCTGGATGTTGTACGTGGATCGGCGTCAACTAATGCCTTTAATTTATCTTTGTCAAGGATTGATGGTCAGTTAACATGCACTTCATCTTCAAGAAAGGATTCCATTTCTAAACCGTATGAACCATCGTTGAACGGTAAGTTTGTTCGTTGTATTCGGGCGAAATGCCTTGTTCATTTTGCGATCTGTATCTGGTGCTTTCAGACCTCGTTTATATTTATAAAGGTAAATTGCTTGAATTTCGTTAATTGATTAGTTACCTTTAATAATATTACCAATATAAACAAAAGAGATTGTTATCAAATTACTGAATTGGATTCAGGGTTTAAATTGATATACAATATGGCATTAAATAATGAAGCATTTAAACAAATATTATACGTTTCAACTATACAGTTCAACTATGAAAACGACATTCCTTATTTACCAACCAAATATTTTTATACAATAACCTATTAATTTTATCTCTCATATTCAAACCCTTTATTATATTATTTTGAGTCCCAAAATGTATAAGTGGTTAAAAACTGGAACTCTTAAGAGAAGTGCAGTTAACATTCAACTTTGAACCAACCTGGTGATTTAGAGGTACAAGAGAACCAGGGTATAGTCATTGATAAGTTTGTCCATGTAAGACCTAAACTTGACACATAAAAAAAACTCAAAAAGATTTGTTGTTTATTTTAATTTTCCTTTATGTTTTCAATTTTGGTGTTTGTTAGTTCATTTTACAGTGCTTAATTAATGTTTTTACGTTTATAAATTTAACTCAACTCTCGGTTAAGTTTGGATCCTATTTTCTGTTTGAGTTTCCATCCAAATATTTATCGTACAAAAGTCCTTTAACAATGAATTCAATTAATTTTATCAGGAATTTTTGGAATTTTCACTTTTGATTTGAAATTTTGTTTACTGATGGAACAATCGGTTTTTTTGTCCATCGGCAACATCTACATATCAAAGGCTTCTAAATTTTTGTTCGGATTGTATAAAATTGATGCAAAAATGCAAAACAATAAAAATGCATAATTTTTTAAAAAATCAAAAATGAAAGGAAGTGCAAAAAATTAATTAAAAAATTTAAAAATCGATATTTTCATGAGAAAAAGGGTATAAGTGGGCGCCAAATGAAGATATGAGTACGAATATAATAATTTCAAATCGATGGGGACCCATAAAAAAGTCATGAACAGATAAATTTATTCATAATTTCTTCAAAAACTTCATAACAACCCTGAATAAAGTGAAAGGCATTTACAATTTGAAACATTATAATTAACAAAATGTCCAGAGGGCTCCAATAATCAGTTCAATAAAACGGTGGACCACCGCCTTGCTTGATACACTCCTGCAGCCGTTTTGTCATTGATATCGCCAGATTTTCAAAGAAAATGTTAGGTAACTGATGAAACTAAATACTGAGTATTGCTGCTTTCATGTCAATTAGGTTATCAAATTGATATTTTCCAATTTGGTATTTCAGCAAGGACCACGCATTCAATATGCTTAAGGTCGGATGACTGAAGTGGCCAATCCAGCACAGTCCGTCGTTGTTTTCAGATCCATTCTTTTACTATTTTTCTGCGGTGGCATTGTGCGCCATCATCCTGTAAAATCCAATCTTTATTATTACCAAACGCCTCTCTAACGGAACTGCGTACTTCATTGTTCAGAACCTTTAAATACTACTGGGAGTTGCATCTTTTGTCATTGCACAAGAACCTAACCTTTCCAGGCCGTGAAGCTTCAACATAACATAATAGAGAATGAATGTTTGAGTGTAGAAATTGTAAACTTTAATTTATCATCCTTTTTTCTCCACAGACATTGGTGTCTTGAATTATTTACCACAAATATTCTTGTGTCATCAATGAACAACACTTTTACCAAAATTCTGAAGGCTTGTTGACATACTTTTTTGCAAACTTTAATCTCATTTGTCTGTATCTTTTTGTTAACAGTGGCTTCTTGAACGGTAACGAAGATCTAAATCCCATTCTACCCAAATAATTCCTGACAGTTTGAATACTGATGTTTATATTCATGTAATTAACAAGATATGCCTTTAAATACTCGCTGGTAACGGCCAGATTCTATGCGATTTAAAATGCCAAGTGTCGTTGAACTCTGCTTGAAAGTATCTTCTTTCGACCACAATTTGAATATTTGTTAGACAAATCATTCGTTGTTTTATACTGCTTTACCATTTTCGAAATTACTCCAACAGAAATATTGAGGTTGCTCGCAATTTTTCGATAACTTTCCCCAGTTTTCAATTTATTGATGAATAAAGATCGAATGCTGCTATCCAAGACAGTGTTTCGTGCCATATGTATTCTCAAAAACATGCGTAAAAATAAATGGAGTTTAAACAGAATAATGATTTCATGTGAAATAAATGAAACAACATTAAATATATAATATTGGAATTATGTTGACATTTTCTTCCTGAGTACACTAATAACAAAGATTTAGACTTTTACATACAGAAAACAATAGGTGTTCATGACATTTTTTGGGTGACTGTACAATCCTATTTAAGAAATGCAAATTAATTTAATCATTAATTAATATCGATTAATTAATCTTATTAGTAAACAAAATGCACAACCTTAATAGACAATAAAACAGCTTGATAAGTTGAAAGAAAGTAATTCATTTTTTTCATATTTGGAGGCTTTCTGAGACCCCATAATTTAATTTGAGACAAAGAGTAAGGTGAGAGTTCATAAAATAAAGTTTAAACAAATAATAAATTTTTAAAACATGTGTTAATTTTATATACGAGATCTCAAGATATTTCAAATGTGCTAAATAATTCAAATATATCAAAAATAATTTATATTAATTTTAAAGATATTAATATTTTTATTTATTATTGTACCATATTTTATTTTATATAATATTTATATTAATAATTTTAATATGCATGTCAAGAACCTATTGAAAGGCAACTAAAAAATCAAAGTTCAATTCAATTAATTTTATAATATAAACTTCGCTCATTGAATTCAATTAACAAAAATAAAAATTTTATTTTATTCGGGTTTCTTTAAATTTGTAATATTTCATGAAATCTCAATATCGTGGTTAGGAAAAATACTATTGAAAATATATTAAATTTATTTATTATAAATTTTTGGAGTAGATGCTTGTATTTGATCTGGAGCTGGTGATGATTTAGCTGGAAGGATCTATGTCTATTGGTGTTGAGAATTTTGCAATTTCACTTCATCTTTAAAACGCGCTTCTTTTTTAATCTAAATATTAGTAAGCTCGATCTTCTCTGCATTTTGAAAAGATGCATCTTCTGCTTTTTTAATTATTAAAACAAAATAAAATGTTTTATTATTTATAATATTATATATATGTTTATATTATTTTAATGTTAGACATCCGTAAAAAAATATTTTACTCCATTACGAGTTAAAAATGCTAAAGGTTTACGGATGCACTTGCAAACAGTTTCTGTGTATGACGATGTCTCCAGGGGCGAATATGATTTTTCATACGCCATTTTTACAAGTTTGCAGATTTTCTTTCTGTGATTTAGCTAATTTCCAAGCGATGTGATTTCTAGTGTAACAGTGAAAGTATGGAATAGAGTTGAATCAGCAATAGTGTATACTTACCTGGCTTGAAGAGAAATCTTCGTGTCTCCTGCATAGTACTGATGAGAGGCAAAAGCGCGAAACTATATATATATATATATATATATATATATATATATATATATATATATATATATATATATATATATATATATATATATATATAAATGTGTATGAAGTGGTGGCACTACACTTAATTTGAAAGATTTTATTATCTTTATTTTTATTATTGTATTTTCAGAACTTTTTTCAATTTTCACCACTGATTTCTTTTCAATTGACTTTGTATTTATTATTATTATTTTTGGATCATCCCGATTTTTTGACCCAAAAATTTTTTTTATAAATAAATTATAACTTATATTATTGTTTTAAATAAAATCGCAATATTATAAAATCAGAAAATATCTTTTAAACATTAATAACATAACAAATTAATAACTTAGAACTTTATAATCAAATGTAATGTTTTTTCAATGGGTCAAAAAAACAAGTTGATCCTTATTTTTTTTCAAATAATATTATAAAATTGATTAACTTTACACAGTGATTTTGGCTAAGGGTCAATTTCCTATTTGATTTTTGTACTGTATTATGAAATATTTAATTTTTACTTTTACTTATAGCAATTTTAAGAATTTACCAAAATCCTTTCTCATATTGGCTGGTATTTATTCAATCTTACAGTTGATAGGTTCAATCATAGTTAGAAAAAATTCCGATGACAAAGTAAAATATGAAACTTTTTAATTATTATATTATTATTATAAGAACTTTTTTCAAATTTCACCACTGATTTCTTTTCAATTGACATTATATTGATTATTATTATTATTATTATTATTATTATTATTTAAAACAATAAAATGATAATTTAAGCCTTTTGCTGCAAATAATGTATTTAATGAAAGAATTTTCGACTATACGATAGTCCTTATCAATTATTATTATTATTATTTGTTTCATTAAATTTTATTTTTCAAAATTGAAATTTTAAAATAATTTTATGGTCAAACTCAAAATATATTAATTATTCTCGTTTTAAATAGAATTATCAACCTCAGATTCAATTTACGGTTGAAATAATAAATACTTCAATAATAAGACACATTTTTATTAAATAAAGATTATAAGGCGTGTGCTCTACTGACCAATTCTTCTTTATAGCATATGTTCTACCAACTGAGATGTGGTGGATTACAGGAGTAACTGGTAGTGTCCTATCCATACTACTACCACCCCGCCTGGAAAATATCTAAGTCGACTCAGAATATTATGTAGGTTACGAATATATATGGTGTGTATATACAAAAAAATGCTTAGTTTCCATGGAAATGAGCTCCAAAGTCTCTAAATTAAAATTTATGTCACGCCATAATATAAAATTTACACTATATTATGAAACTAAGACAAACTTATATTATAGAATTAAAATTGTTTGCTTTAACACATGGAGAGACAATCAGCAAAAGCATAAGAAATACATATGTAAATTAATGAAAAAAAACCTAGAAAATATTTGAAAAATATGTTGTTAAAAGTCAGATACTTAGAATTCTTTTTCATTTTTAAATATGATTTTTTAATCGAAAATCAACCGTATACGAAAATATACAGAATATTTAGAGGAAAATCTTCCCAAATCATAAAATCCCAAAAATATTTTTCAAAATTTTTAAAGTCTAAACTAAATTTCTCAACTTTATTACAAAATTTTTTAAATTAACATTTTACCACATTTATCCAAAATACAAAGATTAAAATCATAAACATTAACGATAATTTTCGAGATAATTTTTACTTCAATAAAAACATGTAAAACTCACAAATAAAAATATGATTAAACTTGAAAATAATAAAAACTCTTTTCAAAACCAATTAAACATTAAATACAATCAAAACATGTACCCAATATCAGAAAATAACAATAAACAATTTAAATAAGTATTTTTCGTTAATTTACATATTTTCCTTATGCTTTTGTTCATTTTCTCTCCATGTGTTAAAGAATACGAATTTATTTCTATAATATAAGTTTATCTATGTTACATATGAAAGTTGTTATATTATGGCATTTGATGATGATGTTTTTCACACTCTCGTCATGTGTTTGTCTTAGTTTAATAATATATAGAAAATGTTATATTATGGCGTGACCTAAATTTTAATCTAGAGACTTTGGAGCTCATTTCCATGGAAACTAAGCACTTTTTGTATATATACACCATATATATTCGTGGCCTACATAAAATTCTGAGTCGACCTAGTTATTTTCCAGGGATGGAGTTGGTCCAGCGATGATATGGTCTAGCGCTGACACTTCAATCTACTATCAACAAAATTAAACAATGAAATACTCATTAATAATAATTAATAAGTACAAACTCAAAATGGAAAAACAAAGATAAATTTCATATCTTGACTGGGACTCTATATCTAGAAGGTGTCTGAGATATTAGTTGATGATAACATTTTTAAATTGTTATGTTTAAAAAATATTTGTTTTAAGATATATTTTTAATTTTAGTTAGAAGAAACTTTAATAAATTCTGTTTCTACCAAATCATCAAAATATCAACCTAGTTTCTTTGATTATTCCAGGTTAGTATTATTATAATTGTCATTAAGTTGTTATAAATTTAGGTCGTGCGTAGCATTTTAATAACTCTGTTTAAATATTACATTTAATTGTATGTGAAATTAAGACTCCTTTAATTTGATTTAAATATTTAATTAAATACTCATATTAATTTCGTCAGCGTTGAATGAATGTGGCACGCAAATCTTGCGAGTGATAATTAATCCGCTTCTAATCATCCGATCGAGCTGAAACTTGGCGAATAGACTCATTGTCGATGACAATGCCTTTTATTTATTTGTTTGTATTATTCTTTCTACAAAAACTTGTTTAAAATCTATACAATTGAGAAAAAAAAGTTGAAGATTCTGGTGGATCGCAAGTAAACTACATTTAACCGTTTCCGACGCAGTCCAGGATATAATGATTTACTTTATCGTTCGACAACCTCTGAGCAATCAACGTTGGTACTATTTTGATTTGGTGAATACTCCCGAAACACAACCACAAAGCAAAGAACGACTCAATAGTAGTGACATTAAACGTCACTCATATTAACCTATTCATGGGCCGGCCGTCCTGAGCGTCTTCCTTGTCGGGTATTGCCGTTGTCAGGTATCGACTACACTCCTTCCTCGTTGCCCCCAGGTTACCATTCATTAGGGTCTCCAACTCTGCGCCTAAATATCTGAATAGATCAATTCGCCAATCCTCCTGTATTTGTCTAATATCCCGCTCGTCTTGCTATTGACGATGAACCGCCATTTATACTGCCTGAATAGAATTGAATCTCACTGTATGTGTGCGGTGTAACGTCGGCTCCTCCTAACGTGATGTAATTGAATGGGGTTTGTCTTTTTGCAGTCGATCCATTGGAATTTCTATTAGTGTCAGTTGTCAAGATCTGCCTGCAGAGAAGAATATGTCCACTCCTTTCGCAAGCTTACTAGTACTTGTTATTTCTAGAGTCGGTGAATCGATGGTCTAAGCACATTAACGTAGATCAGGTTACCTGCCAGCTAACATGTGTAGTAGTATATACATTTCCGAAACGTGGCAACTACAGTGTATGATTATGGCCTTTAAATGCATTCCAACTTGACGGTGAATCACGGTGAAGATTTTACACTGTCGCGATCAGTATATCGGTCGTCGCCGTTACCAGCTTTACTCGTGAGTTTTCGAACTCTCGCGCTGTTTTCGTCACACAATCTCCACACTGGTCGGGTTTGTCGTCTGGGTAAATATCTACGGTGTTGGTAAGTAATGGTATGACTTGTCAGTAGTCTCCTATGATTCAAAATATTATGGGAAATGAGATCATGATCACATATTATGTATTAAATTAATATAATATCGTTGTCTCATTCAAAAGTTATGTACGTAAACTACCACAAAATAGATTTTAATGGTCTACTCATCATGGATTTTCTGAGTGTAATGTAGCTTGGTACCCATTTAGAGTTCGGTCTTTGGATCTGGCCTACTTGTTGTATATTAGTGAGTGTATTTGGCTTCGAATTGATCTTAATTTGTCAACACATGGAGTTCGTCCTGGTCTTAAAATGTTAAATTAATTTGTTGAATTCCTAACGATCAAAACAAATTTTACGTAGGGATCTACTCTTATTTTCTTATTTGCTTTGATCTTGCTTTGGATTCCCGTAATAATTGTCATTATTTGAAGCTATGATTCCAACTTTTTTTGTCCAGAGATCCACCCTTAGTTTTAAGAATTATTTGATCCACCTTAGATTGTCATTATTCTAAGTTATCCATAAAAACCTTTGGGCAGAGATCCGACTTTATTTTCTCGATTTTAAGTCCTTACTTTAGTTATGATCCGTGATAAATTCGTCTACTTTGGGATTAGTGTTGTCAAGTTTGAGTTAATTTGATGTTGATTAATCGCCTTACAAAGCCCTCTGGATATTAGTGCGACGAGTCCTTAGTGTCCTATAGAAAATAATAGAGTCATGGTTTCGGTGTGGAGCTTAGGTATGTCGTCTAAATCAATATAAGTAAGTTTCAATTAAAGAAAAACGAAAAGTTGCTCGACTCACACGGCCCACAATTATCAATTTTGATGGCAATTTCTTATAATTTATGGTTTATTTTATTTTCTGATTTTTATATTTTATTTAATTTTAATTAATTTTGCCGTCATTTTCTAGAATATTCTCTATGCTATATCGGTGCCAGGTTGGATTCTGCCATTTTCATAGAATATTCTAGCATTTTATTTTTTATTCTTAATTCGTTTTAACGTTATTTTGTGGAAATCTTTTCATTTCCATTGCATACATTTTTTCTTTATCGCCATTAATTCACATTTGTTTACTTTCTGTTATTTTTTATGCTATATATATATATATATATATATATATATATATATATATATATATATATATATATATATATATATATATATATATATATATATATATATATATATATATATATATATATATATATATATATATATATATATATATATATCATTGTTTCTTGCCATACTTCCTGCTCTAGTATTTATTTTATTTTATTTTTGTGTTTTTTCGTTTGGTGTTGTGTAGGTTCTTTTATTGGTGTTTAGTTGATGTTTTACATGTTATTATTGTAACTTTACTTAGTGCAGTATCTGTGTGCTATTTTTCTGAAATATTTAGATCGGGTTAATTCCAAGTGGCCTAAAATCAGTTTATGGAGAACAATTTAGTTGACAGAAAACTTTTGAATATTTTTCAAGTATATTTGGAAGCGCTGGTACAAGTGACATTTGAATATAGGGTCTTATAAAGAAAAATTTTTTTTTATAATATTATTTGTTTTCAATATATATATATATATATATATATATATATATATATATATATATATTGTCACTTTTTCTTATACAAACTAGACTAGATGGCAGTGCGTTTTTTTATTTTTAAATTATTTAAAAATAATAATAAAATAAACAATAATGATAGTACTTTATTATAAGATGCAATTAACAAAATGTTCTATTCATTTAACATAAGCATTTTACTGTCAAATCAGATTTCTGATGTTTTTATTAATAATTTGATTAAATTTGATTTCTTTTTTATTTAGCATGGGGAATAAAGAAATTCAACCTCACCAAATCATTTATGAACGAGATTTTGGGTTCTTTGGATTATTTTCTTTTTAAATTCTTTCGTGGTTTATTTCATTTCGGCTAGATATGCTGTTAGTTCTTGTTATGATGAATTAATAATTAATTATGTTTTCAAAACGATATCGTAATTAGTAAAATATTTCACAATTCAAACTCTTAAAATTCTTTTTTTTAATCTAAAGGAGAAGATCATTCTAATGTAAACGCATTATCAATGAGTGAAGGTGCAAATGTATTCAATCCCAATTAATTCATAAGACTCAAAAATTGATAGTTAACTTTTTTTATAGAAAATCCTGAAAATGAATTGCAAAATAAATTCAGGAAATTTGAAATTAAACCAAATTCAAAATACAAAAATGGGCTAATTCTGAAAGATGACACTAAGATACAGATATGCGATAGTTGAAGAATAGATTTGTTTCATAATAATATATAAAACTGTTATTGTCAAATAGATGAAATTTGATTGTTAAAATTAAGAATTGATTTAAAAAATAAATATCAAATATATCAATAAATCGTTTCATCAAGAATAGATATTCACAAAATGATATCTGTCAAAAATCACAGAAATATGACAAATGCACCATTCATAATTTCATCTTTTAAGTAATTCGCAAATTTGTCATTATCTAGCAATTCCTTAGTTTTCTCTAATTATCTTATATAATATATTTTATTATATTATGTAATCATTATGTAATTATGTAATTATATTATGTTTTTATTTATTTGTTTATGTGAAGTGATTTACATTAAATTTTTTATTATTTGTTTAAATGATTTATTTTAATGAAATGTTTTTATAAGATTTTATTTAATTTAATTTTTAACTTTCATTATGAATATTTTCCCCCTCAAAAGGCCTAAAAATAAATTCTAACTAAAATCTCTAAGCCTAAAAATAAAATTCTAAATAAAATAGTTTACACTTTTTTTAATTTACTGTATTTACGTGAACTATTTTTCAAATATTAAATATAAACCAATAAAAACATTATGTATATAGGCCATGAGAGAGCTTCAATAGGACCCGGTCGTACAAAGTTTCTAGGCCCATACCCCTCCATTTCGCGGATATTAGGGAATTTCTAATAAATTTCATGGTATCCTTAAATTTGAATTGAACTTGTAGGGTTTTATAGCTTTCTAATATTAAGTTAGTAGTAAAAATAAAATTCTGTTTTATCTAGAATAGTCATGAGAACATATTTATGTAAAATATATATAATTTTCATAATCTATGGGTAACGTTATTATGAATAGTTGTCATTTTACAAACTTTCCGTGATTTTTTTTTCTAAATGTAATTTCTGTCTGTAACGTTATTTTATTTCTTTTAAAACCTTAAAAACGAGAAATGTTAATGAAATACAACAAAGTAAATTTGCATTTTTTAAAAAATTCGGAATAAAAAATCTAATGTGAAAGAAAAAAAAAATATATATATATATATAATGATATTCATATTGTAATATCATGGTGAAAGTGAAGGAGAACAGTCCACCACCTGAATACTTGTTCCCCTAATTTATTTCACTTGTCATTTATGACGTGTTATTGGGTTAGTTGATGATATTAATACTATTTTCCACGAAACATAATATGTCACAAAGATTTTACTACAAATCAAAGACTTTGGAGTAATATGCTTTACGCATTTCTATAGTTCATATATTTATTAATTGGCTGTGCCTAAAATCATGGCAGCATGGACATCAATCGGAACATGATACTCTCATTGAATAAACAATATGATTTGTAAAACTATTGTTTTCTAATCTCTGAACCACATCATAATGCATCTCGAGAGGTTCTTCTATATTGATACCACTGAAGTGGAATATTTGAAATGTGAGTAGCTGTGATATGCCTGTGTGGGCAATATTGTATAACAATTAAGATCATCTTACTTTTAATTTCCTCGATTAAAAATATTTTAAACAATAAGTGTAATTATTTATAAAATCCTAAAATTGAGTTCCGTAAAGTGAACAGTATTTTTATTAAAATAATGAACCTTTAAATATCAAATTTTACTTACATTGTGACACCCTTTTATACATCGTTTTATTTTTAATATTAAGGAGGGGTTTTTTACAAATATAATTGTTGAGGTCCGTAAATTAAAATAAATTTAAATGAAATTTAGGTTAATAATTTAAATAAAAAGTAAGTGAAGAAAAAAGACAAATAAAAGCGGGATCATGCACAGAATCGATAGTAAAGGAAAGTGTGATGGAAGCAGTATTAGAAAATGCCAAAAGCAATTACGAAAGGCAAGAATCCGGAAATCCGAGAAAAATCAATAAATGGTAAAATCATCGAAATCGAATGAGGAAAACGGGACAGGTATAGAGTAGCTAATGGTCAACAAGATGATGATTATGGATTTATCAGAAAATGGTTAGGAAGGGTCGAAAAGCATTCAAATGGGTAAAAACAGAAAATGTTAATTAATTAATTAATTGGCTAATAGAAAACCCGAGCTAATGGGAAACCCGAGCCAATGGAGAACCCGAGAGATGAAAGAAACCCGAGCTGGGTAAACAAGAAGAAAAGTAAACTGAAGGAAGATTTGGGACCATTAGCTTGACACAATGATTAATTGGAAAAGAGCAAGGAGAAGATAGTGCGTGTAGAAAGGCCGGAAGGGCCATTAATTATCTTGGTTCGTTGGACCATTATGGGTGACAGCCGAAGCAGATACGTGGATATTTAAGGATACAATGTCAAGTGAAAGATTGGCTCGGCAATAACCATTTGTCATCCCGATTTCGAGGAGTATATAAGGAAAGGGAAAATCAGAGCAAATCGGCATTTTGCCTCAGGTAGGGTAAAAAGAAACCGAGCTTAGGAAAAGGCGAAAACGAATTTAGGAGATTAGAGAAAAAGAAGAGATAGAATTGGAATAAAAAGCGTGAAAAGGATCAAATCAAACAGAAAAAGAGGAAAATGTTGGTCAAGAGAATCTAAGAGAATATAAGGTGAATATTACCTTTATCAAAGCATGAACAGCTAGCGGAGAATCGGTCAAACGTAACTTTGATTATTAATTGTAAAGTGGTGAGAAAAGATTGTGAATTTGTTTTTTCAATATTCGTTGGGCCGTTATTGTTTTGATTTAAAGGACACGAGGAGTCAGAGGGAACCGACTTAAATTAACCAAAAGCCCAACATAATTTTGACACTATTATAACAGTTCATTAACATTTTTTACGTGGAAATATTTCCCATTTCATAAAATGAGCGTCTATAAATAATTGCTGACAAGTTTATAAGCATACATAACTGGATTGCGTTTTAGTGTCATCTTTTTTCTAAAAATATTTTTTTATGGTAAACTAAATTAATTAATTAATTAATGTTCCTTATGTTCAAAACCATTAATTTCTGTATTTATTTTTGTATATAATTATTTTTATCTATAACTTGCTTGTTTTTAGTCTTATTATTTGGAAAGGGATCCTTTCGAAAATGAATTTATAATTGTTTCTCTTTGTAATTGTACAGGAAGAATATTTTTTGGATACCTCAGCGACAAGAAATCCTTTAAGGTAATTTAAATTTAAAATTTGAAATTTTATATATTCCTTATTTAGACAGTTATGTACATTATCACTCTCTCTAGCACACTTTTTGTCGGCACCTTGCCCTTAACCTCTTTAAGCAATTCGTATTTCAAATATATTTATTCTGTTTCAATCGGGGTGATATTTTTCATTACTGGCGGGAAACTATACGGTTTTCCCTGCAATATGTGCTCAATTATTTGGAGTGAAAAATTTCGTTTTTAATTATGGACTATTGTACACATCGTGTGTAAGTTTATTTTAAATAATTTTATTTATAACTGTTAGTCACAAAACTTCTGGTATTAATTGGATCCATTTAAAATCAATATTTCGAATACAACGTTTAATTATTTAATCACAAAAGTATTTAAACAAATCACATCATAATTTGTTTGAGGAGTTTAAAGAACAATTTCACCAAAATAGAGCTCTAGTGAGCCCATATTTTCAGCAAAAGGAAGTTTAAAATTAAATGCCTTTTTTATTATGTGAGTATCTTTAGACTCCAAAATGTTGGAAAGAAAAATGTAAAATAAAACTCATTAAAATTTCGAATTATTATTTTACCTTTAATAAAAATAAAATAAAATAATGAAATTTTAGAAATTGAAATTTCTATGGCTTGAAATTAATAAATTTTTTTATTTTTGCGCAAATGGAAAATATTATAATTCAAAATTCATATAATTTTGCTGTTGAAATCAACTAGATTTTGAATGTCTTTTCCATCTAATCTTGGCGAAGATGATGTAAAATGACTCTATTGAAAGGGTATTTCATGTATTCCATGGAGTATTTTTAAGTCCTAAGAGGTGTAATAAATATTCTCATCAGTTAGCCTAATTTAATAAATGTTTCATAATTAATTACAATTGAAAATGACACTTTTAAAAATATATTTGAGATAACCAAAAATCTTAATGTTAAATATAGAAAAGGATTATTTTCACACAATCGGGTTAGAGAACCAATTTTATGTCAGCACCAAGGGCCCCGAGTTTTCTAATTTCGCAGTTTCAGGCGTTTATAAATCTGAGTGTTTATTATTTAAGCTTGTTCTTTCACTTACATGGACATCATCTCTACAAACGAAATACAAAAATATGACAATTATTATTGAATTTGTTTAGTGCTTGATAATGCCAACTGAGCTCTTGAAATATATCACAATATGAATTTTTAATTATTATTATTATTATTATTATTATTATTATTATTATTATTATTATTATTATTATTATTATTATTATTATTATTATTATTATTATTATTATTATTATCATTATTATTATTATTATTATTATTATTATTATTATTATTATTATTATTATTATTATTATTATTATTATTATTATTATTAATATTATTATTATTATTATTATTATTATTATTATTATTAATATTATTAATTTTAATTAGTCAATATCGGGAATTGCTACTAGCGCTATATCAGTATCATTTTTCTCAAGTGAAATTCGCAAAACGTATGAAATTAGTTTTATTGTTTGCGGCTGCATTTCATTAATAGGTAAATTTTATATTTATATTTATTTGTATGTCCTTCAGAGTTTCAATTATACATTCATTCAAATTTTTATAGAAAATGGAAACTAATAATGTCTTATATAAGTTTTCTAATGAAATGTAGACCTTACTATCATGAATTATATTTTAGTTAAAGAAATTAGGGGAACAAGTATTCAGGTGGTGGACTGTTCTCCTTCACTTTCACCCTGATATTATAATATGAATATCATTATTAAATATTACTATTTATCCGTACTTGGCAATATCTGATTATGAATAAGGGTTGGAAAGAAGTTACCCAGGATATTTGTTTGGTAATTCAGTAGTATC
>CAUHTR010000806.1:0-103197 GCA_959609185.1 Schmidtea polychroa
TATTCTTGTTATTATTGGGTTTTTAATTCACGTCATCACTTGTGACAGTTAATAGTATTGCCAATTTATTGTTTTACTCGTCAAAAAAATATTTATTTGTTCACATGCTACGAGAGAGACCTAGATATTCAAGAAAATGATTATAAATTTATTAAATGATTTACTGAAAAATATTGAAGATTTTATGTGCTGTTTACCTACTAAAGTCATAGTGGTGATGACAATTATTATTGTTTGTTATTGTCACTGTTTATCACTACTTTACTATTACTATTATTATTAATATTACATGAATCTCTACCTGATATATTATTGGCTCCGCGTATCAGTCATTAAAACCGGTTATAGTGTGTGTTGGCAGTTAATAACCACAAAGAAGAGTGAGTAATTATTGTCTACAAATTTGGGAAATTTCATTTTAAACTATTTTCCAACTATCTCTTTGGATTTTTAATTGGGAAAATCATGTAAGTGATTTTTAACTACTAAATAATTAAATAAATGATATCAAGATTATAAATTTTATTAAAATTAATTTGCTTTTTTATCAAAAATTTCCAAAAAATGATTTTATTTTCTGATTTTGGTACATTTTTTCGCTTGTTTGTGTGTATGTTTTATTATAGACATTGCTAGTGGTGTTTTTGTGTGTTTCTTCTTTTTTTTTAAATGAAGTTGATGTGTAAATGATTGAGAGATTTTCTTTTTATTATAGGCGGTTTTTATTAAGTGAAACATGGGTATTTTCTTCTTAGGATTCCACGTTATTTACAACCCCAGTTAAAATAAAATTTATTGAAAATTTCCTATACTACATTGTTAGTAGTGTTAGCTGTGGTTGTTGTTATTGTTCAAGATGAATACGGTTTACCAAGAATATGGATAAAATTGTCGTTAATAACAGAGTTGAGCAGTTGATGGGATATGCCTGTGTGTCTGTCTGTGTGTGTGTCTTTACGGTATTCTACTTGTCAGACACAACGGCAAATTTTATTATCGACCCGGGAACAAAATTTAGCTCAACACAATAATAGAATTGGTATATTGAATTTTTGGAAGCAATTGTGACTCGAATTTTCTGGGGCTTTTATTTTGATACACCACTGAAGAATTTTTTTATTTTATTGATCGATTTTTATGTGCAAAATATTTGTCTAATTTATTCCCAGTCGCAAGGTAATTTATTTATTTATTTTTTTTTATTTATATTTTTTCTTACATCATTATTACCATTATTATTAATATTATGATTTAAAAATAATTTTATATTTTTTCTTACATCATTATTACCATTATTATTAATATTATGATTTAAAATTAATTTTTGTTATTAATAACTTATTGGTTTATTTCGCTCACAGCATGGTAAAAAGTTAATTTCCCACCGCACCGACCGACTCATGATATCACTTTGTTTACTCAGCCTGATAAGGTATCTGCGATGAATATTAATATTCCGAATGAATATTTACTTATCCTGCGGTTTTTGACGTAGCCGATACTGATAGGTTCTATAATTAATTACCCTGTGGTTTCCTAACGTAGCCCGTGCTGATAAGCTTTCTAATTAATTACCCTGTGGTTTGTTAACGTAGCCTGTACTGATAAGCGTTCTATATAAGTGTCTGCTTTACCACTTTTCGTTAGTTTTGTCTTGCCAATCTTGAAGTAAGCATTTTATATTTTATTTTTCTTTTTCATATTTTTTTTTGAATTTTAGTAACGCCATCCCTCAATTACTATGGACGTAAGTGATTACTTGTCTTTTATTATTTTTTATTTTGTGATTCTTTTTACCATGCTGTCCTCAACTATTAGTAATGCGTTCCCTCATGGCAACCGAACATTTGCAATCGCTGTCCAGGGTAGCCAAACCCCGGTGATTGCAAGTGCTCGTGTTGCTTATTAAATTAACTTATTGATGCTTATTAAATTAACTTATTTACTTTTTAACTTTAATTCGTTAATTTGTTTATGCAACTACCTATACCACACTCATGTTTTGGGTCATATATTTTTGATTTTTGATTTTGTATTTATACTAAAAGCAAACCTCTAATTACAGCTACTCGTATTTTTCTGACAATTTTAGCCGTATTTATACTTATTAATTTATTACGTAATTCTTAAAATCAATTACTTCCCTGCACTAATTATTTGTCGAGGGCGCCATGGTACGGAGTTTTACATAGTATTTATTTCATTTTTCTTTTCAACCCTTACTATTTTAGGCTGTCCCAGAACCTAAGTTTGAGCATCTCGATGTTATGCAATGGTTATTTGACTGCCATACTAACAGGTTTTTTTAATTTCTTTTTCAGGGTCCTTTTGCCACCGCGTCGAAAGGGATTGAAACGTACCTTTGCCTGTGTGGATACAGGCAGTAGGTTTGAAAGACGCCCGCCTTGCAATGTACGCAGGGAATGGGACTGTGGCATCCAAAGTCCCGTTCTGTTGGACTCTGATGACGAATAAAACTTTGAATAAATGTTCAGCATACCTTTGTTTTAATTTATGCTAGAAAGGGTGGGGTAGTTGTGTCCCTCTTCGTGAATAGTCTTTGTTACTACTAATGTGAAATTATTCCCTACTTATTTATAATTTTGTTCTCTCGCCCCAGTGGGTTACCCATTGCTATATAGTTATGCTAATTCATTAATTACTAATCAGCCATTTAATATTATTTATTTTTAATGCTCATTTAAGGTAGTCATTTCATTATTTGCAACATTTATTTGAGTTATTCTATTTGCTCGTTTTTCTTTATTATTCATTTATTTAATTTATCACTTTTTTAATTATTTGTTTATATCAATTTGTTTATTCATTTGATTATTTACTTGGTAATCTACTTATTTTTTTTTTTTTTTTTTACTATTATCTATCACTGCCAATTATTTCTTTATATCAATTTGTTTATTTATTTGATTATTTGTTAATTTACTTATATTTATTTAACTATTATTTTTTTTTCTCGAGGACGAAAAAACACCAACAGGGTCCGTTTAAATAATTTATTTTTTTAGTCTAATTGATTTATCTCACCATCATCTTCCGATTCCTCTATTTCTTCTACTCTCATTCGAAACATCGCGAAATCGGCTTCGTGTTGAAACAATAAGATTTCCAAACGGTCCAACCGCCTTTTCAGACGGAAGTTTTCTTCCTCCAAATCTGTTATTCTGCCCTGCATGCTACGAAACTTTTGCTTTAGTTCTTGCGTACTTGTTTTACACTCTTTGCATGACATCTCCGAGGCTTCTTGCATTCTCTGAAATTAAATGATAGTCATTTTTTTGTATCACTCTTTATTCGCAAAGCATCAACACCTCGCTTCGAATCTCAAACAAATTACACAGTTCATCCTATGGTACTTATAAAACATGCACATTGTTAATATAAATGTAATATATTTTTATACACTATTCATGCAGATCACAATTTATAGTCTTGTCTCATAATATGAATATGATGGTGGTTGAAGGATAGTTAGTTGTCTCTCTTTTACACATATCAAGATAGTGATGATTATGAAGGTTATTGATAAGATGAGAAAACCTGTTATTAAAATGTAAATGAGATATTCACAATAGTTGATTGTCAAATCCGAATTTATCATCATTAGTTTATTTGAGTTAGGTTTTGTTGTCTCTTGGGTCGGTAATTGAAAAGGTGATGTGGTTAGTAGGGTATAGTGTGGACCCGGGAACAAAGACATATGACGTCATCGATGACGTCACAAAGACATATTACGTCATACCCCCTACCCCCCCCCCCGGGGGGAGGGGGGGGGTATTTTTTTATTTTTTTTTTTAAAATTTTTTATTTTTTTTATTTTTTTTTTTTTTAAATTTTTTTTTTTTTTAAAATTTTTTTTTCTTTTTAAATTTTTTTTTTAAAATTTATATTACGTTGCGGTATTTTAAAATTTATATTACGTTGCGGTATTTTAAAATTTATATTACGTTGCGGTATTTTAAAATTTATATTACGTTGCGGTATTTTGAAATTTTAATTATTAAATATATTACGTTGCGGTATTTTAAAAACTTATTTTGATGGTTAAATAAAATTATTACACACAATACTCAGACAAAATATTCTGTTCCCCTATGGTCACACACACACACAATGTATAAAAATATTATTAGTGCCCACACATGCAACAAGTTAGTGTTCTCATTGATATATTATTATTATTATTATTATTTATTATTACGCGCGCGGGGAATATTATTATCATATATACTCCTAGTCTATCCGACAAAATATTCTATCCCTCTATGGGTATTGCTCATATGGGTAATGGTCAAAGGTGTACTACTCACATTCAACATGTCTCAAAGGGTATAATATAATTATTATTAAATTCTGACCAACTTAAATCAATGAAAGGGTAGAACAAAAATATATTACGTTGCGGTATTTTAAATTTAAAAATATTTTAAAAACTTATTTTGACACTAAAGTTTACTTAATTAACATAGACATAATTATTGCACATGCTTTGCATAAATATTATTATTTTTTAAATTTTCAATATTTTCTTTTAAAGTATTAACACGCGCGGGAGTTATTATTATTATTATTAATATTATTATTATTATTATTATTAGTGAAAATCTAAAATATGGTTTACACACACAACCCATCAACCATTATTATTATTATCAATATTAGTCAAAAATATAAAATATTTTTACACACACACAACCCATTAACAATTATTATTATCATTATCATTATTATCATTATTATTATTATCATTATTATTATTATTATTATTATTAATATCATTATTATTATTATTAATATTATTATTATTATTATTATTATTATTATTATTATTATTATTATTATTATTATTATTATTATTATCATTATCATTATTATCATTATTATTATTATTATTATTATTATTATTATTATTATTATTATTATTATTATTATTATAATTAGTCAAAAACCTAAAATAATTTTTACACACTAAGTTATGGGGTAGAGAATTATTATATGTTTGCAGTATTCTGTGTTTGCATCCACAGGAAGTTGACAATAATTTTATACATAAATTCTATATACACATACCTTGTTTAACATGGGTGTATATACTCCTAGTCTATCCGACAAAATATTCTGTCCCCCTATGGGTACTTCTCACAAGGGTACTGGTCACGCTCAACAACTCGCAAGGGTATTATTAAACAATGTAATAAAACATATATTATTATTATTATTATTATTATTATTATTATTATTATTATTATTATTATTATTATTAATATTAATATTATTATTAATATTATTATATAATTTCTATCACAAAACATAGTTAACAAAAAACATAGTCGAATATTATAAAATTTATAGCACACACTCGTTATAATAATTAGCAATACAGTTTTTATGGTGTATCAAATCAAAACCTTTCTTTTACATTTATAGTCTATCAACCAATCAAAATCATATGGTATTAGTATAAATAAAACATTATATTTTAAATTAATTTAGAAATGTCGCAACCAAATTTTATGGAAAATGTTCTAAACGGAATTGTCACCGCGAATATAGTCGACAGCCTCAATTTCCTGATCAATCGAACCGAACAAATCATTGAAGGTGAACATATCGATTATCAGCAGATGATGGAGATGGAATCCCTGGAAACCAAGAAGTATTACTTCAATAGAATATTTCAGTGTCTTTTCGAAGAAGACATGAAATGGACAAGGATAATTGTAGGATTCACCTACATGAAGATAATCATTGCAAAAGGTCAACATGACTCAGAACATTATTATCAGTGGTCTTTAGAAGTAAGATTTCTTTTATAATCTATATTTTAATAATATTCATTTCTAGATAATCAAGTCCAAGTTTACCCCATGGATAGAAGCCAATGGCGGATGGGGTGTATTAAATAAACTGGCCTGCAATTTTAAAGAAACTGATGAAATCAAAAGAAAAATGAAAAACTTTATAAAACTTACAACTGGAGTTGTTATAATGTATATTTTCTGTAGATATATGAATAAAAATTAATGTTATTGTTTTTAATAGTATATTTAAATGAAAATAATTCAATTTTAAAATTTATTAACACATTCGCAATCGTCATCTCCACATTTCATTATATTTTCAACGACATGATCAATACAATCATTCGTAATATTATCTTTAGGTTCATAGATTTCGTCATCAATTTCTTGAGTATCGGTTTCTTCAAATCTTGAATCTTGACTCTCAACTACCCAGCCGATATTTAATGCATTTGTAACAGATAATATATCCTCAATTTTTACACCAGATATTTCTGCTAATTTTTCCAACAAAAAGTTGATTAATAATTCTAAATAATAAATAATTCAGTATTTAATTAATCATGTTAACCTTTTTCTGTAGTCATTATTAATATTTTAAAACTATAGTGTATATTTGTTTATAGAAAATATAGAAAATAATCGAAAACAAATATGACTAAATACATTTATTAAATACAACATTAAAATAGTTGTGAAAGTCTAGCAGACATAATTTTCCAAATTGGAGAATACACATCATTGTTATCAACTTTATATCCTTGGATTGCAATTGTTATATACCAATTTTCGTTTTCTTTGAAACCGATTTCATCAAAGGAATCATAAAATCTTGCATATCTGTTGTTGAACCAGGCATGTTGATTACAAGATAGATTCGTATTCAACCGTTTGAAAACCTCATCAATAGATTTAATATCTATCATTGAAAGCGTGCCGGATAAGAATTGAAATTTAGTTGGAATTAGCTTGATCGGTGACGCCAATTTCATATTGATTTCTTCTTTCAAAAAATACATTTTATAGTTGTGGAACATTTGAACAGGTTGTACAAGTTCTGGAACAACTTTTGGCTTTTCAGTGCTTGAAATTTTCTTTGTCATCGTGAATTATGATTAAAATGAAATGGTACAGGGTTTTTATACCTATGACTATTGTTTATCAACCAATCAGATTGCTGTATGTCTTTGTTTAAATTGCATGTCTTTGTTTAAATTGCATGTCATTTGCATTAATGTTGCATTAATGTTTTTATTATAAATATTGTTTTTTATTATTATTTCTAATATTACTATTATTATTTCTATTACTATTATTATTTCGATTTACAAAAACAAAACAATTCAACATAAAAATTTATTTTGATACAATCTGACTCGAGTGGTGATTTCTCAGAGTCTTCACCAAACACCATTCAACATATTGTTGATAACGGAAATTGCAACAGCTACATCCGAAAATGCAAGGAGCCTCTGGTTTCATTTCTTTCATCCCCCTTCCTATCTTGATATCCCATAGAAAGGTGTTTATTATATCAAATATCCAGATTCGTGTTTGGTTGTATACCAAATCCGGAATGATAGCTGTATCTCTATCTTGTAGAATTTCATTTAATTCTGGATAATAGAAGCATAATCTTTGCAGGATAATTGATTGATATTCATCTGTAAAATATATATATATTAATGTAATAATAAAAATTTGAAATTACCATAATTTGCATGCTCTTTCATTGAGGTGATTGCGGAACTTTGTATGTTGTATATTTTTGTTGAATAAATGACAACTAAATCGAAAACATTTTGTTATAAATAATCATCAGCCAATTAGATTTCGACCAATCAGAATCATGCATTTCAATTGCATTGAATTTGTAATGATAAATAATTAATTAAGTGATAATAAAAAATCTAAAAATTCATTTCCTTCAATTATTGATTTAATTTCAGATATGATATTATCAACTATACATTTGTAATCAATATTTTTTATTCCAAGAATTACTATCTTACCGCTAGCGAATATATTTACACACATAGGGTTATATTTTATATATCTCAAAGCTGGAAATAATTCTGGTTCGTAAAAGCATGGTATTAATTTAGCCAATTTATTTAAATTACAAGAAAAACCTATATCGGAAGTTATGGTTATCGATTGTATTTCTAAATCATAAACATTATATTCACTAGCTTTGATTATTTCCTTACACCCCATAATTCTACATTTACCAGTTTTGAAATATATTATTGGATATTTTTTACTTCTATTGATGAGTTGTTGTGGTTTCCCCATTGGAAATACCATTTTTGATACATCAGCTTTTGCCCTGTAATTTATATTTGAAAGCATTTTAATGAAATAATTATAAAAACTCTGTTATATATAGTTATTTTAAAAGGAGTTCATTTAAATTATCAATATAAACAATAATTATATATAGTTTAAATTTAAAAAATGGAATTACGAAATGATGCAGTATACCAAATCGTTGGTCCAAGTGGTAGTGGAAAAACATTATTTGTTTGTAAATTACTAAAATCAAATTTGTTCAAACAAAATTCAACAATATTTATTGGCATAGGGGCGCCGATGAAGAACATGGATTGACACAATCAAGTTTCTGTCAATTGAAAAACATGAAAATAGTAAAGGGTTTTGATAAAAACTGGTCAAGTCGTTTGAAGAAAGATGATGTAATCATTATCGATGATTTGTATCAAGAAGCCAATAAAGAAAAGGATTTTAATAATTTATTCACAAAAATCAGCAGACATGTTGGTGTAACAGTTATTTTCATAACACAAAATTTATTTCATCAAGGTGGGGCACATCGAACACGTAATTTAAATGTACAATATCTAGTTATTTTCAAGAATCCTAGAGATGCAACTGTCATTGATTTTCTTGGACGACAAGCATACCCTAATAACCGTAATTTTCTTATCAATGCATTTCAAGATGCTACGAAAATACCTCATGGGTATATATTTCTCGATTTCACACAACAATGTCCTGATGATATACGGGTAAAAACAGATATTTTCAACCCAAAAGGTGCCATGGTTTATAACAAAGTTCAAAACAAAATTGAAAACATATAAATCATGTTTCAAAAACAAGGATATCGAGTAAAAAACAACCAAAAGTTCCACCAACAACTAGTTATACTCCATCTAAAAAACTTATTACTGAAAATTTTCCTGCAATAAATCTTATTTCGAAAAATCCTAAACCTAAACCTAAAAGTAAAACCACTAAGAAAGTAAAAGTTGTTAAAAATCATCGGAGTTTCCCGTTTTTCAATACATTGTTAAAAGCACCAGTATGAAAAGAAACAGTATTTTACAATCTTTTCCAAATTATGTTGTCGATGATTTACTCGATATTATACTTAAAGTAGTCAAAGGCAAGATTAAAATCAGTAAATCTAAAAAGCAATTATTGAGTAAACATAGGAAACCTTTGCTATCATTAGTAAATAATAAAAATCGTCAACAAATGAGAAAAATTATATATAAACAACAAGGGGGATTTATCGGTGCATTGATACCTTTAGCAATATCATTATTAGGTGGAATAATAGGAAGTCGATCATAAACAATGGGTGCTAATCCTTCATTACCAGACATTAAATTTAATATTAAATCTTCTTGTTGTAATGGAGAAGATTTGGACGAACCCCGAAGACGAAGCCGGTTTCGGTGGAGTGGCAAAATTAAACAAAAGAGTTCCGAATTCGAAAAAGGAAACCCAGAAGTGGTTATCAGACCAGCTTGCGTACAGTTTGAACAAACCAATGCAGAAACGATTCCAACAAGAGTATATAAAACATATGGAATAAATGATTTATGGCAAATGGATTTGATGGAGATGATACCTTATTCGAAAATTAACAATGGGAATAAATATATTTTAACATGTATTGATGTATTCAGTCGGTTTGCCCGAGCAATACCCGTCAAGGCAAAATCTTCAGATGAAATGTCCAAGGCAATTAATATTTTATTTAAAGATGGACATCCTAATAACTTGCAAACGGATTTAGGTATTATTATTATTATTTTTATTATTATTATTATTATTATTATTATTATTATTATTATTATTTTTAGGTAAAGAATTCTACAACAGTAAAGTCAAGCAAATCCTCAATAAATTGAAAATAAACCATTACTCGGTACATTCTCAATACAAAGCTGCTCATGTTGAAAGATTTAACAGAACATTGAGAGATAGATTAAAGAAATTATTCGTGCATCAAGGTAATAAAAAATGGGTAAATGCTTTACCGAAAATAATAACAAGTTATAATCATTCATCACATCGAGGACTTAATGGATTAAGACCGGTTGATATTACATCAAAAACATTGACTTCTAAGAATCTGTAAAAAATTGCAAAACCTAAATATAAAGTCGGTGACCATGTTAGAATTAGTAAAATTAGTGCATCACCATTTATTAAAAATTTCGATACAAATTGGAGTGATGAAGTCTTTGTAATTTCAAAAATAAATACTAAACAGAATCCTGTAATGTATGTCATCAAAGACAATGATAACAATATTGTACAAGGAAAATTTTATGAACAAGAATTACAAGTTATTCCTCCTTCCAAAAGTATTTAGAATTCAAAAGATATTGAAAACTAAAAAGGTCGGCAAGGATAAACAATACTATGTCAAATGGCATGTTATCAAAACCCATCATGGATATCAGAAAAGGATCTAGTAAAGTGAATTTTTATACTATTTCCAAGCAATAGTTGCCCATTAATTCATCCAGACAATCAAGCCAGTAAATTTATGGTCAATCTCCAGAATCCGATTCTTTAAATGGGGACTGGGAAGTTGCACTGCAAGATTTACATTCGTGTACAATACATTCCCATTTTATAGTCAATGTAAGATTGATTTCAAAAGGAATGCTATGAAAACATGTAGTGGTATCTTGTTATCAGTAATTATGATAAAACATATCATATTCCAAATCAAATATTAGATCAGCACTGCTCTATGTTTTACAAAGATGGATTAATATCAGTTTGTAATTTTAAACCATTTACAATAACATTCGAATATATTGAAGATGCCAAACGACATTGGGTTGCAATAAGTTGAAAAATGAAGTTATGGAAACCGAATATTTATTACGCTTTAATCTATTTTGAAGCAAACAGTGTAATGAGAGAAGAAATCAAAATATCTGTGTCGTATAATAATGAAGTTGAAGAATCATTCACCTTTGCTGACGAATTATATATTGATAAACTTGATGTGTTACTTAAATATTTAAAGTACAATTGTTCACAACATATTTAAAAGTTTGGACATTGTGAAAGATCTGTTATTTACATTCAGTTTGAATGATGACATTTGCGAAGTTACATTTGATAAAAATTTGACAAATACACTTGGATTAGAGAAGCAGCAATATCGGGAAAAATCGGCTGGTATACGTAAACCCAAGAATACTTGAACATCATCAACAAATGTTCATATATACTAATATTATTGAGCCTATTATTGTTGGTGATTCCAGTGTTCCTCTTTTGAAATCGGTATGGATTGGAAAATATGAACATGATGAAGTTGTCAATATAAATATCGATAATCCCATGTATTTACCAATTTCAAGCTCATGTATAAACAATATAGAAATAATATTCGTGACGATAGTGGAAAACTTATAAACTTCCCAAAAGACTCAAAACTCATTTGACACTACATTTTCGTAAAGTAGATGGCTAATTCCGATATTATTAGTATGTATAGTGATAGCCAATCTGGCGGTGAATTACCATATTTTATTGGTAAACAGTACGGATCAGGTTGGTTAAAAACAATAGGGAGATTTGCACTTCCTATTCTTAAACGTATTGGTAATTTTGGTATGAAAACTGCCAAAGATGTTATTATGAATGAACAGAAAAATATTACCATCCCTAAAAACAAATGCTTTAGCTGAGTTAGGGAAGGTTCTACCTGGAGTTGCTGGTATGTTTCAAAAAGATACGCCTCCAGCCCCAGCTCCAAAACGTAAAGGACATGGAATATCACGTATAAACAAACGAATGAAAGGACATGGAACTATATTTGCAAAATGATTGTGGTAAAATCCGAATTATGTATATTTGATAGACCATCGCCTCAAGCTGTACTAGAATTTGGGGCATTTGAGGAAGTTTTTCCTATGAATTCAATTACTGATAGTAGAAATGATATCGAGTTTTATATTAATGGTTCGCAAACTGAATAATTTAGATTTGAACGATACTTTATTGACTGTTCAGATCAAGGTTGTAGATAAAGATAGAAAAGTTTTGGATGCCAATGCAGATGTAATACCGAACAATTTCATGTTTCATACTCTATTTAAAGATGCAGTGTTTGGATTTAATAATATCAAGATTGAGGGCGGAAATAATACATTCATTCACAAGGCTTTGATAGAAACTATTTAAATTACAATTCTGATACTAAAAATACCTGTCTTACACCTATGGGTTATGCTGCAACAGATGATGAAAGAAAAAAGTGGGTTAAAGGGCTCAAATCATTCACTATGTGCTCATCATTACAACTCGATTTTATGGATCAACCGAATATTTGCTACCAGGAGTTAATGTACACATTAGATTGAAAGGTCCGATTCTGCATTATCTCTTACTAGTGCAACTGGTGCACCAATATGTCAATTAGTTGATGCAAAATTATTGTGTGAGAAGAGTTCGAGTAGACCGTCAGTATTAGCTGGTCATCAATTGGGTCTTAATTCAAAACATGCAATTTATCCATTAAAAACAAAGGAAATTGTACAATTTGCTATTGCTAAAGGTGCTTCATCATTCTATAAAGAAACAAATATTTGGTGACAGAAGAATGCCTAATTTTAGTCTGGTAACATTTCAAAGTGAAACGCAATATAATGGATCTTATACTGCTTCCAGCTCAATTTTCAAAAATTTTGGTGTTACTTCATTGACTTTGTCGAAAAATACTGATTATAGAGAAACATATACTCAAGATTTCGAAAGCGATAATTACTGTGCGACATATATGCAGAGTATTGTTAGAATCTGGGTTACTTAGATAAAAACTTGAATTGTGGAATTACTCTAGAAGAATTTAAAAGCAAATATCCATTTTTTACATTTGTTTTAGCCCCTGATTTTGATTTAAATCAGAGTCAACTACCACAAAACGGGAATTTACGACTGGATATTAAGTTTGCAAAAGCTATCACTGAAACCGGTACATGTTATAATATATGGAGTATTTGAAAATGAAGTTCAAATTACTGCAAATAGAACCGTGCTAGTATAAATGTATACAGAAACACAAAAAGTTGTCATGGAGTAAGTTTTTTGATACTGTTTAATTTATTAAAGTAGTTCTGTTCAGGTTAATCGAATTGGAAAACAAATATTAGGAAATGAATTTGTAGGTGTTTTTCCTCTCGATTAAAATTCCTTATTTGAGCAATAATCAAGCCATAATCGTCAATACTCATTCGTCCTCATCTTGGTGGAGAACATTGGATAGCTATATATGTGAAACCTAGTAATATATTCGTATTCGATCCTATGGGTTTCTATTATCCTGCTTGTTGATATCAAAACTTCAACAATTGGGAAACCTATTGTATATAATAAAACTATGTTTCAAAATCCATTGACTCAAACATGTGGTCAACACTGTTTGGCATGGTTGTTGTATAAAAATTTGATGGTTAATAAATGTATACTGTATGATTTGTTGACTATTTTAATTATTTGTTAAATATTATTTGTTAAATATTATTATTATTTGTTAATATTATTATTTTATGTTTAATATTATTATTATTTGTTAAATATTATTATGTTTAATATATTATTTGTTAAATTTTATGTTTAAAAATATTATGTAATACTATTACATGTTCAGTGCATGCACAGTGCAAAGTAACAAAGCACTGAGTAATAAAGACATGTAAAGGTCATTATTTCATCATGGTTTGTATAAACAAACATGTAGTGTCTTTTCCTATCCTATCTCTATTTTCATTGGTCGGTTAATAAAACCTGTAATATCTCTCTTATATAGTCTACACTTTCATTTTTTCATCACTTTTAAAAATCATTTAACAATATTTAACAACATGAACAACAACAACAATATTCAAAGAATTGACGGAAAGATCGTTGAGGAATTAATGGTAAATTTATTATTTTATTATTTTATTATTTTTAATATGATTATTAGGTACTAATCAACAAATTAAAATGAATATCGACGGACAAGCTGTAGACATGAATAGAATAAATGGTAATAGTTTACTCTTATTATCATTATTATTTTTATTATGCTTTTAGATGGAAATGTAATAAATACTTCTGCTGGTGCTGATGCTGGAAAATTTCTTTCGAAAGGACGAAAATGTAAGTATTTATTTATTGTAATAAGTTTTAAGTTTCTTAAACAATATTAATAATAATAATAATAATAATATTAATATTAATAATAATAATAATAATTAAAGAAGAAACTTATGAAAAGAAGATTTATTCATGAAAAGAAGATTTACTTATTTATTTATGATGATTTTGAAAGGAAGATTTATGAAAAGAAGATTTATTCATGAAAAGAAGATTTATGATAATTTTGAAAGGAAGATTTATGAAAAGATTTATTCATGAAAAGAAGATTTATTTATGATGATTTATGAAAAGAAGATTTATTAAATATGATGATTTTGAACATTATAATTAATAACTTGTATATATTATTTATGAAAATCTATTTTAGAAAATGAATTATTTATTTATGAAAATTAATTAAATTATATATTATTTTTTATAAGATACTATTTAAAAAGTCAATTTTGAATAATATCTTACGAAAAATATCTTAAACTTTAAAAATGATTATTAGAAGATTTATTATTTATGATGATTTATAAAGAAGATTTATGAAATATAATGATTTTGAACATTATAATTAATAACTTTTATATATTATTTATGAAAATCTAGTTTAGAAAATGAATTATGAAAATGAATTATAATATATTTTATAATATTTTTTATAAGATACTATTTAAAAGTCAATTTTGAATAATATCTTACGAAAAATATCTTAAACTTTTAAAAATGATTATTATCTTATTATTTTTTAAACATTTTATGATAAAAATATTTTCATAGGTTTGAAATACCAAACTTTGTAATAGTCAATATCATAATGACTGCGATGATATAATGGAAAGATATTATAGTCATAAATATAACGGTGTCACCTACATCCTATGCCCTAAATGTGAGGTTATTGAAGTTATAACGTATAAGGAATTTTATAATAAGCATAGACTCCATCTCCAACAATTTAAACCTTCTAAGAAGTCTCTTTTCTATAGCTTATATGAATCGGTTTGTTAACAATAATAATAATAATAATAATAATAATAATAATAATAATAATATCAACAACACTAATAATATCAACAACAACAACAACAACACTAATAATAATATCAACACTAATAATATCAACAACAATAATAATATCAACAATAATAATATCAATAATAATAATAATAATAATATCACCAACAATAATACTAACAACACCAATAATAATGATATAAACGAAATAACTAAACTAAAAGATCAAGTAAATAAATTAAATGATCAAATAAATAATCTAATTAATATGAATAAAAGAAAAAATAATGAAAAAATAATTCAATACCAGTAAAAAATCTAAAGTTTATGATGTAATTACAATAAGTGATGATGAAATAATCACATAAGTGATGATGAAATTGATAATAATAATAATAGTAGTAATATTTATTATAATAATGGTAATAATAATAATTATAATCAAATAGGTTATGGTGTCGTAGATGTCACCAGTGATTTAAATAATAATCATATTATATTAAAAATGGACGTTTCGTCTTTAGATTTAAAAAACGGTCTCTGTACCAGACATTTTAATAAATAAATTAAAATTATATGTAAATAAATTAAAATCATGTAAATTCAATTTGTCTAAAGGTGGAATTTATAAAGATGATGAGTTACAATCTTTTGTAATCTCGAATTCCGCCCGAGTTTGGAGCGATACATTCATTGACGAAGGTATTGCTCGTTTAAATGAAAAAATAATTAAAATTAATGAGAAAGGTAGTAATTGGACTATCAATAAAATAGAATACATAAGCTTGTTTTTGACTAAATTTGCTGAAATAAGTCGGTTAAGTGGTAGAAGTTTTATTGAAACCCCAAAATCTTTAAGAAACTTAAGCTGTCTCGTTAATGTAGTTAATAATGACCACTTCTGCTTTTGTATAGTTTCTTGTCAATTATTAAATATGATAGTATAAATAGGCAATATAGAAATCGCCCTAATTCCTACAATCTTTCTGAAATTAAATTTGATCTAATGATATGCCGATGAAACTATCAAATATAAGTAAATTTGAACAACAAAATCCGGGTTATAGTATAAATGTTCTTACTTATAACGAAAAGGCTTTGATTGACATTTCCGATGAAGATGCAGTTATGAAACATCCCTTTATTGATATAATATACAGGAGTAAGATAGTAGGAGCCATACCTATCAATTTATTATTAATCGAAAAGAATGATAATTATCATTATCTTGGAATCACAGACCTAAATAGATTTCTTAATTGTAGAATAGTTCAATCACTCCTGTTAGGATTTGTAGTCAGTGGTGCCCTAGATGTTTAAACGGTTTTAGGAATGATGACGCTTTTAATAGACATAAGGGTCTTTGCGATAAAAATCAGCTTGGTACTACCTTGTACACATTGCCTAAAAATAATATTTAGAATTTACTGATTGGAGTAAAACAGTTACTCCTCCCTTTGTTATTTACGCTGACTTTGAGGCTATCTTACCTAAAGACACTCGCTACTTTCAACGTCATCTGCCTATTTCTGCCGGTATGCTTTTTATTAATAATTTCAACGGGCGTAAAAATTTATAAGTCGTTCACCGGTTTAGATTGTGTCGATCAATTTCTTACTGAAATTGAAATGATAGGGAAATATATTGTAACTCCTTATTATTATAAAAATTATCAAAGAAAATGATAATTACAGATGAGCAACAATTAATGTTTGAAAACAGCACATCATGTTATTTGTGCAATAAGCCTTTAGTTAGTCCAGTTAGGGACCATGATCATTTTACCGGTCTATAATCTTGGTGCCGCTTGTACAACTTGTAATCTGTCGAGGCAAATTAGACATACCCTTCCTGTAGTATTTCATAATTTAAAGGGTTATGATCTGCATCATATCTTGAAATTTGGCCTTTCAAAATATCATTCATTGAATATTAGTTGTATTCCTTTAACCAGCGAGAAATTCCTTAGTCTTTTTGCTAGGATTGACTCATTAACTGTTAAATTTATAGACTCTTATCAATTTGTCAGCGAGTCTTTAAATAATGCTGTCAAAACTTTATCATCTTTACCCTTGACCGAATCAGAATTTCAGGGTACAATAATAACTGCAAAGGGAATTTTTCCTTATGATGCCGCAACTTCATTAGAGGTTTTGCATAACACTCATCAAGCTACCTCCTATTTGGAAAGATGTGACTCCCGCTGAATATGAGACAGCTCAGCGAATTTGGGTTGAAACTTCATGTACTTCACTTTTCGATTACACGATGGTTTATTTAAAACTTGATGTTTTCCTTTTAGCCGATTTTTTCCAGCAATTTAGAGCTAAGTCCATTGCTCATAACCGACTAGAGCCATTAAATTTCTTAGGGATTCCAGGTATGTCTTGGAATTCAGCCTTATTAACTTTAAACTCTCCAATTGAGCTCCTCACCGATATGGAGATGTATAACTTTTTCGAGGGCGGTATCCGTGGCGGACTAACTTTTGTAAATAAACATTATGTAAAAACAGACCCGGATACCGCTTTGCTTTACATAGATATAAATAATTTATACGGTTGGGCTTTAAGTCAACCATTACCTTGCAGTGACTTTGAATGGGTTACTGATGATAATTTATTAAATAATATAATTGTTGAATGCACAACGGTAGATTTAGATCTGCTTGATTATGGTTATACCATAGAAGTGGATTTAGAAATACCGACGTCAATTCACGACAAACTGGACGATCTTCCCGTTGCCGCTGAAAGATGTGTGTACCGGGTTCAAAAATAGAGAAGCTGTTGCTTACACACAGCCCCAAGAGGAACTACGTTCTTCATTGGAGGCTTCTACAAATATTTATTAAATTAGGTGTTAAAATATCAAAAACACATAGAGCAATTAAATTTAAACAAGATAAAATTTTCAAAAATTATATTAACACAAATACGGCGTTACGGGCAGCGTCGACAAATAAACTCGATAAAAATTTCTATAAATTATTAAACAACAGTCTTTACGGCAAGACTGTTGAAAATCTTAAAAAACGTATTAATTTACGTCTGTGTAATTCTTCACAGAGATTATTAACATTCTGTTCGAAACCGACTTTTCGTAAATCCACGAAAATCGATGATGACTTGATTTCGGTTTTATTGAGGAAGGACATAGTGTGTTTGAATAGACCTAGTTACATTGGTCAAACCGTACTTGATTTATCCAAACTCAGGATGTACCAGCTGCAGTATGAAGAGTTGCAAAAATATCGCGACGAATTCAACTGCGAAATTAATATCGTTGCTGGAGACACAGATTCCTTCTTCTTGGAAATTAAACATTGTAGTCTTGACATTCTTTTACCTGCGATGATTAGAGATCAATTATTAGATACTTCGAATTATGACCCAAATCATCCTTTATATAGTAGGAACCTTGATTCTGTCATTGGTAAATTCAAAGACGAGAATAAAGGGTTATTATATAAAGATTGGGTGTTCTTGAGACCTAAATGTTACAGTTTGATGGGTGATGAGGAAAGTATGAAGGCCAAGGGGATAAGTATGAAAGATACTGGACTAACACATCAGTCGTATCTAGATTGTTATTTAAATGATAAAATATACACAGTCCCTCAGTTTAGAATAACGTCAAAAAATCACCAACTTTTTAGTATTAAAAATAATAAAAGAGCCTTGACGTGTAGAGATGATAAGCGAAATTGGGTGGATAAAAATCAAAGTTTGGCATATGGCCATTATAGGGGCGGTGACACCGATATATTTATAGATTCAACGGAAGCTATCTCATCAGATGATACAAATGATTTCCATGATACAGATGATTTCCATGATCCAGCAGATGATAATTATTTTGGACATGATTATTTTCGATGATGTGTTATTTAATAAATGTATTAGTCATATTGTCTTGAATATTTTTTAACAGTAACTTTGTGAACAATTTTTATACATTGTGTGTGTAATAATAATATGTTAAAGTTTTGGTAGTTACCTTTATGACCTTTACCCAGTGTGTTAATAAATTTTAGTGTATATTTAAAGTATAATTTCTTTGTTAATGTCTTGAATATTTTTAGCAGTACATTTGTGTCATTTACCTTTGTGAACAGTACCCATAATAATAATAATAATAATAATAATAATAATAATAATAATAATAATAATAATAATAATAATAATAATAATAATAATAATAATAATAGTAGTAGTAATATTTATTATAATAATAATATTAATAATAATATTAGTAGTAGTAATAATAATAATAATAATAATAATGATAATACTAATAATAATAATAATAATAATAATAATAATAATAATAATAATAATAATGATAATAATAATAATAATAATGATAATACTAATAATATTAATAATAATAATAATAATAATAATAATAATAATAATAATAATAATAATATTAATAATAATAATATATGTTTTATTACATTGTTTAATAATACCCTTGCGAGTTGTTGAGCGCGACCAGTACCCTTGTGAGCAGTACCCATAGGGGGACAGAATATTTTGTCGGATAAACTCGGAGTATATAGATTAATAATATATCGATGAGAACACTAACTTGTTGCGTGTGTGGACATTAATAATATTTTTATACATTGTGTGTGTGTGACCATAGGGGAACAGAATATTTTGTCTGAGTATTGTGTGTAATAATTTTATTTAACCATCAAAATAAGTTTTTAAAATACCGCAACGTAATATATTTTTAAAATACCGCAACGTAATATATTTTTAAAATACCGCAACGTAATATATTTTTTAAAATACCGCAACGTAATATATTTTTAAAATACCGCAACGTAATATATTTTTAAAATACCGCAACGTAATATAAATTTAAAAAAAAAAATTTAAAAAAAAAAAAAAAAAAAATTTAAAAAAAAAAAAAAAAATACCCCCCCTCCCCCGGGGGGGTATGACGTCATATGTCTTTGTGACGTCATCGATGACGTCATATGTCTTTGTTCCCGGGTCCACACAATACCCTACTGTGGTTGTATCTGATTTTCGTTTCGTTTCATTGATTGTCTTGACTTCCACGAAAACTGTTTGCCATCTGCCTGGATCGGTTATCCATCGCTGATATTTAGCTGTTAATTCCCATGTTGTCTCTAAATCAGAAGTGTAAAGTGTAAAAAAATGATTACCGGCATCTAATATAGTCAGGGTTTTTTGTTTGTAGATAATAACAACTCTTTCATCATTTCCTGATTTTCTATATATCGTTACCGGTCCATTTCCAACACTCAGGGTTATACGATTTGACTCGTCTCTGAGATAGATAAACTGGGTCTCACTCTTAAATCGTGACCATTGGTTTCTCACTACCGTTCCATTTTCGAGGCATATGTTCTCGTAGTAGTTTGCATTAACTGAATAATTTTGATTCATTTTCAATTTCTCGTAGCGGATAAATGATTTTCGCGAGTTAAGGGTGTCGACATTTAACCCTTGAAATGTGATTCGCACTTTCACCAAGTTCACTGGCTTCCAATATATATTGATTCTATTTATCTCTGGCTCTATTTCGATCAAGTTTCGTATCTCTTTTGTGTGCACTTCTATTGGAATTTGCGTGTACCACTTTGACATGTTCTGTCTCAACAGCCATTGGTACTTGAAATTTGGCTTTAACTTTCGTACTGCAAATATATCTTTATCATAATTCAGTTCTACCACTGGTGCCGTATTGTCTAGTAAATCAATAATTTCTATTTGGTCTGCGATCTCGCATTTACAGCTCCATACTATATTTGTTAGAGTGGAATATATATGTATTTTCTCCATTCCTCGGATTTTGTTTACCGCATATGGTAAGTCGATATTTTTGCCGCTCGCAACTGTTACTAACATCAGCATTGTTGTTACATATAATATCTTATTGATGTAGCTGACTGGTTTATTACTACTTTTCATTGCATGTACAGACTCTATCTGATTTTCCACTTTGACTATTTCGTCGCATCTCGGTATATCATATTTTTCGACTAGTGTCTGGTTTGGCTCATTTAAAAAATCGCCACTATCCATACTCATGGTATTTGCACAATACACCATTTCCGATTGTTTTAGTATTGTCAATGTCTGATTCTCAAACACCTCACCTGTCCTGTGAATTATTTCTCCTGTTTCTCCTGCTATCAAATTACCTGTCTTTAAATCAAGTGAGACTCCGTCCAGCTGCTCTAATATATCCATACCGATCAGACATCGTACTGGACTTCCCTTCATTATGAGCGCATCGTGCGCTATTATTCGGTCTCTAATCTGGAATATGACGTTAAGTTGTCCAATTATGTTTAATTCATTTTTTGATAATGACCTCACTATTTCGTCGGTAGGCTTTATTCGCATTTTTTCCTTCGCGTTTAATACATTTTCCGATATTATTGTGTGACTAGATCCCGAATCGACTAAAGCTTCCACTTTATGTTTGTTCATTTGTATAAATATTCGGGGTTGCTTTCCTCTTTTTGTTAATGTCATCATTGAGTAGTTGCATGGTAAGCCTAACATATTTTTTCTCTCGATCTCTGCGCTAGAAGGCTCGATTCTCTCTCCCACCATTCCTTCACATTGTAATGCGATATTTTCTACTGGTTTCATCTCTCGTAATCGATCAACTGGATACACTGGTGCTGGTTGCATAAATGATTTTGGTATACACAATTTTGTAAACGTGTCTACGCTACTCGCATTCAACAGTGGCTCTTTTAAGATTTGATAGGTTCTTAACGCTTCTTTATTCATTCCACTTAGTTCTTGATTGTCAACATATAACGGTGCACTATCACCCTCGTTGTCATTGTCATTGTTCTCGTCCCTTGAAGGGGTAGTACTAGCGTAGCTCACCTTTTTCTTCTTTAATATTCGCGCCTTGAGTATCTCCAACTCCTGATATTGATGATGAGTAATGAAGAATCTAGCCAATAATGGTATGCACCCAATTACTAGTTTCCACGACCAACCTGTGATCGCGTATAATCTGTGTGTTGATAGGACCTGCGATATTATTACTTTAATTACAACACATATTACATAAATTCCAATCAATCCGGCACACGCTTGTCCAATGAACATAAACTTTCCCCAGATCTTTTTCATTGTATTATACGTCGCTTTCTTGTAATGATCTGGAGTTAACAAATACTCGTAATTTACCTTCCCACTTCCGCTTGGGAGAATTGTATCTACCATTTCCATTATTACTCTCTCTTCTTTGATGGAAATAACAAGTTTCTGCGAGCTTCCTCAATGTCTTCGCTCGAGTAAATTCCACTTTGCGACAATTTTTCCAACGACGTAAAATTTACCAGATATTGTAATTCTGTCAATTCTAAATTTTCCGGTGTCTTTACTTCTCGATGATCTGGTAATGCAATCCAAGATTCTGGTGTTAGTCTGTATAGTGGTGCCAACAATCTATTGCATTGTAATACTTTCGGTTTCACGTCCTCTTCTAGTAAGATTCGTGTTACAGGCTCCATAAATCGCAACTTTCCATTTAAATTCACTGGTAACTCGTTGGTGCATTGGTCATACTTTGTCGGTTTAACTGGTACCGCTTTACATTTATAGCTATATAGTGCTTCACCGAAAATTCTGGCAAACACCCCATTTTCTGTATTAACATTGGTGCTACCAAATTAGGATTGGTTATCGCCATTGCCATCCGATTTCGGAGTATTTCTTTGTTGAGATTGCAATCATTTATAATAACTTCTCGGTACACATTTTCAACAGTATTTTGACCAAAGTGAAATAAATAATCTATTTTGTTATTAAAGTAATTTGTCAACTTGATATCTCCGGCATGTATGTTTGTTTGGGCCTCTGAAATCATTTTCTGAGATACGTATATACCTTTATAATTTGTCTCATAGACACTTTGTCCACACTTTGTTTTAGTTTCTTTTCTCAGGAATCGCATCCCATCTTGCCTCCGAGGTTGACATTAACACTGTTGGAGTATCTTTCATCCGTAGAGGTGTGATTCTTGTTGTTGTACTCGTTGCTGGATCCATTCTTATTTTCTCAGGCTTTTCCCTGATCTGTTCTCCCGTTATTTCTTTAAAACTCATTGACTTCAATTGCACTAAATTGCACTTTTTGGTATCGACATCGTACACCAAGATTGATTCCCCTGTCTGACAGCTAGATTGTTTCATGTTGCAGAATGGATGTGTTTGTAGTTTACCAGTATCATCATCAAATGATCCATCAAATTCTCTTAATTCCGACATGTACTCTTCCACAACCACGGCTTTGTCAATTATAGCATCGTCTACTTTGTATGGCTCTCCTTGGCAATCACCATTCGACTTTATTATTCCTCGCACGGTTACAGTCTCACGGATTTTGTGGTTAAGCTTTGCTTGTAGTTTGATATCTGCATTGATTTTCAACTGTCCTGTTTGAAAGGCTGCAAACAATTCTCTGGAATTATTTCTATCGGTCTAGGTATCGATTGCATTTTCACCATCGATGAGTGGCTCCATTTTCCACAATAAAATACAAAAGTAGTTCGTTTCACTGTACATTCTCTCACCTTTGCTCGTCGAAACCCCGATTCTTGATATACATAATATTTTACTGGATTTGTCACTTTAAGTTTTTTTCTGGATATGCATCTGCACACTCTGCTACGTTTACCAACGAATATACTCTTCCCATTTCGGTTTGGGAGCAGTCGTATGCCACCAATGAATTCGTCGTGTTTATTATTCCCAATAACATAATAATAGAAATCATCAACCATGGAAATGCAAGTTTTCCCTTTTTCCTCACTGTCTCTGTTTTTGGGCTCTCAACCTTTTGTATCAACTTTTCCCATCCGCCATTGTTTGCGATCCACTTCATCAAATATTTATTCGTCATTTCAGTAGCTTTCTTTATCAATGATTTTGAATTGTCACTTTCCAGACAACCATAAATACCAATCTCCAATATTATATAGGCTAGCACTGTCAATATTACATCTCGATCCAACTCGGTTCGTGTTAGGTCCTCAATTACTGCTTCCTCACAAAATTCCTTTTCTTCATAATTTCTTTTAATTATCGACAGTAATCTCTTCTTTAATTCCGTTGCCAATCTTTTTACAACTCTTTTCTCCCCTTCTGGAGTATCATCTTCTGTTTCAGTTTCATCTAACAAATACAATTCCGTTACTAAACTTTTTAATATTCGCTCAGTTTCGCTTGATTCATCTAAACTCAAAGATTCAATTTCCGCATCATTCTGTTTTATCCCACATATCGCAATGTCATTTTTCGTCTCAACAAAGTTCTCTTCACTTTTCATCTCATCTATGCTCGGTAGTATCCTATTATCGGTGCTCATTTCCTCAACATCCCTTGTAACTTCATTTTCCGATCTCATTTCCTCATTTTCCATTGTTTCTAATCTCGGCAATTCATTAATTTCTCGATCAATTTCTACTGGGTCATCTACAACTTCAGTTTTAACCTCCACATTATCATTGTCTATTTCCTCATACAGAGGCCAAAACGGCACTATTACTGCATCTTTTTCCATTTCCTCACTTTGTTTTGTTGCGTACACATTATTAATACAATTTGGGTTACATCCGTAGTTTAACAAATATTCATCATCATCTAATTCTCGTCCTTTGAACGTCAACACGATAATTCCTTCATTACCTAATATTTCCGCTGCTTTTTGTCGTATTTTCTTTGCTTTTACACTCCAATGTTCCTGATAATATTCAATCCTTTGATCCGCAATATTTAACGCTATTATCAAAGATTTCGCACTATCGTCTGCCGCCTCATAATCATGTCCTAGTTTTCGAATTACCTCTTTTAACTTTGCCTGATAACTCGTCGGTTTATTCGTATACGGTACGATGCATTCAAACAACCTTTCTTTCATGTCTCGATCCATTTCGATGCTCATTATGAAGTCGATACTCGCAATAATTTTATCTCTATACCCTGCATACAGGGTATCTTGTAAATCTGCTAGAATCTTTTCCCAATTTTGTCTGTCTGAATTCAAAGTATTAACAGCATTAACAACATTTACTTTATTTTTCCAGCCTGGTATCAGACCGCAATCTACCAAGTACTCCTCGTCTTCCAGACATCGATTCTCAAATTTTAGTTGCACTTGCCATCCACTGTATTGACGCAGTATTCGCTCCTTTAGCTCTCTGATTTGTCCGTAGGCATTTACACGGAATTGGCACTTCACATTATCAAGTCCCATCGTTTCCACTATGATATCAGCTAAATCCCTTGTTGACCGTAAAGCCTTGCCAAACTTTTGCATTTGTTTAAGTATCTCATCGTCTCTGTTTCCTTTGAATAACTTTGCACATAAATTTATGGCTCTCTTTAGTTCGCCTTGGGTTAGTGACATCACACTGAGTTCTGCGATCCATCGTTTCAACTGGGAGTTGTCAGTTTCCATTTTCTCAAGCCATTTTTCAACTCGGGCTAACAGTGCAGTCGGATTCTCATCTGATGCGATCTTTCGCACTTTCGTGGCAGGTTTTCCCTCACCTTCTGACACGGTTCCAATTATCATATGAGATTCAGTTTCCTCATCTGATTCAAATTTAGCCACTAATTTGTTCAGCTTCTGTCGCATTTCTCGAAATTCCTTTTCCATTTTGTCTTGAAATTCCTCTCTCTGAGCATATGTCATGTTACTGGTGTTTGGCACATCTTCTTGGAATCTGATCGATTTCTTTAATATAGGTCTGCTGAATCTCTCTGAGTTCCTTGGGCATGATCGCGCCATGTGGCCGTATCCCTTGCACGAATGACATTGTATCTGTCCATTTGTATTCACTTTGTCCCTTTGTGGTGAAGGTGACGTTGACGATGATCTTGATCTGGTAAAACAGTTTCTGCTAATATGCCCTTTCTTTCCGCATCGATAGCATTCGACATCACTGCTGATCCTTTTGTTATCTGTGAATCTCTTGTTAGGGCTGGGATTCTTCCCATATTTGAACCAACATTGATTTGAATAGTGTCCAGACTTTTTGCAATGTTCACATTGAGGATTATTTACCTGTCCATTTGATTGTACATTCATGGCTGATCTAATGGCTTGAAATCTATTATTTGGTCTCAAAATTGGGCTACTGATTTGATTTATTTTCTTTTCATCCCATGGTGCTCTCACAGGCGTAATTGATCGCTCACGTCTCTCCACGTTAACTCCAAAAGCATCTGATCTTTTTGCAATTTTTAAATTCAGCTCTATCTTCAAGGCTTTCTTCACGAGCTCATCGAAATTGGAAAAATCCACATAACATAGGGCCTTTTTGATTTCGGAGTGGACTCCGGTTATAAACTGATCTTCTAACAGCTCTTTAACCTGCTTGGCCATATCTGCTTGATCTGGTTTAACTTCAAAGGCTTTAGCTGCTAAAGTGGTCAGATGATAAGCAAACTCACTGACCGATTCATCTGGACCTTGAACTCGATTATAAAATTTCTGTCGCATGATTCTTTTGATATCTCCACCAACCAGTTTCAGTGCCATTGCATCCTTCAATTTTGTCCAATCATTGCCAACATTTCGTTTGTCGACTTGCTGCCAGGCTTCTCTTGCCGCACCCTTCAGATAGAGTGGGAATCTCTGAACCATAATGGCTTGTGTCCATCCGTATGCTGAGGCGTACATATAATAATCTCCCATGAAATCTGCAAATTCAACAGGGTCTCCTCCATATTGATTGACGGGTAATTTCTGGCAACTTGCAAAATCAATCATCTCTCCATTGAGAGGCATAACAGCATTATCATTTGCCATTTGGACTTGTTTCTGACTTCTGAGGTTGTATCGGTTCACTTTGAGCTAAACTTCAAACGTTAAACAATAATTTAAAATTACTTTTCAACTTCTTTTAAATCTCCCAATAATAGCCTTTTATATCTCGTTAGCACTATTTTCACAAATTTTCACTACTTTCAATGATTCTCAGCCGACTCTCTATCACGTCGGTACTAATTCCTTTTTTTAAAATTCCTTTTTCACGAGCTTCCAATAATTTCCTCCGACTTTCAATCACGTCGGTACTAATTTTTTAATAATTTCTTTTTCAGTAGCTTTCAATAATTTTCCTCCGACTTTGAATCACGTCGGGCTCACCAGAATATATGTTGGGTTTTTGGATTATTTCAAGTCGGTTCTCTCTGACTCCTGGTGTTCTTTAAATTAAAACAATGAACGACCCAACGTATATTGAAACTACAGGTTCACAAATTATTATCACTCTACAATTACCAATCAAAGTTTTATACGATTCTCCGCTCGGCGTTGATGCTTTGCAAACAAACAATATTCACCTTTTGATCCTTTAGTTCTGTTGACTCTCGTTTTCCTCGGTTTCGGTTTGGTTTGATCTCTTTTCGCCTTTCCGTATTCTTAATTCTATTTCTTCTTTTCCCTACTTCCCTAATTCGTTTACCACTTTTCCTACAGTCTAATTCTTCGAACCCTAGCTGAGGCAGAATGCCGATTTTCTCTGATTTTCCCTTTGCTTATATACTCCTCGAAATCAGGATGACAAATGGTTATTGCCGAGCCAATCTTTCGTTTGACATTTTCTCCTACGTGTTTGCTTCGGCTGTCACCCATAATGGTCCAACGAATCCAGATAATTAATGGCCCTACCGGTCTTCCTACGCGCGCTATCTTCTCCTTACTCTTTTCCCATTAATCATTGTGTCAAACTAATGGGCCCAAATCTTCCTTTTGTTTGCCTTTCTTCTTGTTTACCCAGCTCGGGTTTCCTTTATCTCTCGGGTTCTCCATTGGCTCCGGGTTTCCCATTAGCTCGGGTTTCCCATTAGCCAATTAATTAATTAATTAACGTTTTCTGTTTTCATACGTTTGAATGTTTTTCGACCCTTCCTAACCCTTTTCTGATAAATCCCTAACCATCATCTTGTTGACCATTAGCTAATTTATCCTGTCCCGTTTTTCCCATTCGATTTCGATGATTTTTCCATTTATTGATTTTTCTCGGATTTCCGGATTCTTGCCTTTCGTAATTGCTTTTTGCATTTTCTAATACTGTTTCCATCACACTTTCCTTTACTATTGATTCTGTGCACGATCCCGCTTTTATTTGCCTTTTTTCCTCGCTTACTTTCCATTTGAATTATTATCCTAAATTTTATTTAAATTTTTTAATTTTAATTTACAGACCTCAACAAATTTTCCATCGGTATTTGATTGTACTCCTACGCATTCTCTGCCACTGTATCCAATTAGAATGCGATAAAATTTTAATTACTTTTGCATGAGTGTGTGTAATTATTTATTTTTAATTTAATTAATCAAAATTTTTTGATTTAGTTTAATAAATTTTATCATTTAAATAATTTTAGTTAATTTTATTTTAGTTTTCATTGATTTAAAGAATTTAGTTTTATAAATTTTATAATTTACCTAATTTACTACTTTTATTTTAATTTATTATTATTTTATCAGTTTACTGGATATTTTAGTTTCAATTTTAAATTTATTTATTTAGAACCTTTACATATTATTAATTAATTTATTACCGATTATTTTATTTATTATTATTTAATTTTCTAGTTGGTAAATTTTTGAATGAGATATTTCTCCTAACTGTGCGTTCCTTTATTTTATTATACGTGTTTAATTTATCCTCAATGTATTATGTATTTTATTTTGTCTTATTTGGTGTATGATCATGGATTTTAGTTCAACTTGGTGTGGTTTTTATGTTATGTATTTCCGAGTCATTAAAACAAATTCTCGATTCCAGCCCAACACACTGTATAAAATTCAACTTGTAAATGAATAAAAATGAATATGTATTGCAACAATGTATTAGTAATTAAATTGATAAGATGTTTCTTGGATAGGTGTTTCACAAATATTAAATGGCTGAACATAAATGAAAACAGACTTATTATTTTAAATTATTAAATGCATATAGTTTACAATAATGTTCAACGCTGTGTGAATAATTAAAAGATTTACAAAAAGCTTGGTAAAGAGATTCACGGCGAAGAGCCCGGAAGAACACGTTGGTTTCTAATTCAATGCAAACACCTGTCCTGAAATAAAGAATAGTAAGCAAATATTATATTCGGAGACAGCCGAGTGCTAGAAAAATGTCAACAAAAATTTAGTACATAATTTAGTATCGTTGTCTTACATCTTCAATTCTCTAAATTTTAACCTCTGCTATGTTACCATATTTAATATTAATGTCCTCCTTAATTTTTTTTTAAAGTAGAAAAAAATATTTTAATTATCAAATAAAAATAAAATATTATTATGAACAAAATTTAATAAAAGCCACTAAGTATCGGTCAAGTTGAAAACAAAAATAAAAATAAATTAAGAGTTCAATTAATTGAATCCGAAAGGAATAAATATTATCATTGAAAATCTTGTAATTTGAATTCCCTATAAATTTGGCTAAGTTTGTCCAACTGCCCTTCTAAATGAGGATTGCCTCCAAATTCTTCAATCGACTTCTTGCACCTACAATTCAAGACATAAAGAGGAGTATCAATGAGAATTATTCTTTCTACTGAAGTTCCAAATCTTTCAAATAATTCACGGTGTAATCTAGGACACCCATTTTCTGGATCAGCTCTACACAATGACGCTTCAGACTTAATTCGGAAGTTCGTTGTTTTAAAATGTTTAGTATCTGATGGTCATTTGGATCTTTATGAATAGCCACTAAAATTGGGTAACTGAATTCACCTCCTGTTATATCCTGGGAAAAGAATTTCTTTGAATGATTCGGGTTTATTACACAAATATAATATTATTAAAACAAAGATAAAATAAAAACAACAATAAAAATATTTTTTTAATCGAACAGATACGGAGAAGTTTCTGTGGGGTAATCTTTTTACAGTGATTTGTTTATTAACAGCTTATTTGCAAATTTCTGTAGAAATTATATCAAATTTTAGGAAAAGTTATTTGTTCTAACTTACAATCTGACTGTTAATAATATGTTAAGAACGAAAAATAGAGCTAATGGAACTGTTACAAGATTATTGAAAATTAAAAATTATTTACATAGTCCGAAAATGAATTTGCACCAACAATGCAATTTTAACTGTTAGGTAAAAAACCTTCTTGGATGCTAAACATGTTTTATGAAATTGGTGTTCAAGGCTCTCTATAATTTACTTCAAAAGGATAATTATAACATTAACACTTAGTATTTGCTTTAAATAAAACATCCTTGAATATATTAATTCAGGCAGGGATAAAAGAAAAACGGATTAGGTAACAGGAAACCTGCCTCGAAATTATATGACTCATTAGTCAATGCCAAATTCACCATTAAGCATTTACCCCAAAGGGCCTCAACTTTTAGGGGACCTCCACAATTTTAAGAATAAAATTAAATAAAGTAAAATCTCTTATATTACTCTGTAAGAAAGCGATTGAAATTTACTTCTCGCGATCAAGTGTTGTCAAGATGACTTATTTTTTATTATAGTTTGTTTAAATTATGTTTTACACGTCTTAAAGTTAAATAATTAAATAAATATTTTGCTATGTATTAATAATCTGTTTAAATAGACACACATTAAACGTTGTCTAACTTAAACACCAACATATTTTTATTACACCAACCGGCAATTGATAAGCTTCTAAATGACATTGATTTAGCTTTTCATAATATAAATAAAACTTACCTATAATAAATGTGTGTCATAACTAGAACTGGAATTAAATTGGTTTCGCGACATTAAATAGACTCTTACACTATAGAAAGATAGAAAAAATTGCTGTTGAAAAAAAATAAATAAATACACCAAACACCACTGAGATACATTCTCTATAGTGGTGGTTGGCGTGTAGAACAATTTCTCTCACCAATTTACTGTATTAATCATCTTCATCAATTTATACTGAATTGCTTACAATAATGAATGTTTTTTGGAAATTTATTTTAGCCATTTTAGAAATGGCTTTCAGGTAAGATATTTAATTTTAAGTAAAGTTTAAGTCTTGAATTTTGATCCATATAGATATGAGATATTCAAGTTCTTAAATTTTACTTCTAGTCAACATTATAATTATAAATTATTTTTAATTAATTTTCAGGGATTTTTGATATTTTATGACAAGTATTTTGGAATCTTTTCGAAAAAATGTGAGTTAGATATGTTTTTAATTATAATTAAATAAATGAATTACCAAAAATATGTACTTTTCTAAAACATTTTAGGAAAAATCCCCGAATAATAAAAATAAAATAATTTTTGTAATTTTTTTTTCTGAGCTCAATATGAGGATCTTCTTTCATGAAAGCAAATCTGGATTGAAAAGACATTGAACAAAATTCATCTGCTCTTGAAATTTCATTAAAAATATATTTTTAAAAATTTTCAGCGATCTTTTTTTCCAAAAATTGTCTAAAATAGAATTATTATAGAAACGTATCTCAGCGGTGCATTTCGATGAATCAAAAGTTTATGTGTTTTTTAGTATGTCTTGTGTTTGTGTGCAGTTTTTAATTTTTCTTCCACTTTTCAGATTTCTATAGTATAAGATGTATCTGATTGCACATCAAAGTGAAATCAGAGTAAGTATGTATGTTTCTATAATGTAAGATTATTGATTTTTTTGTTATATTATAGGAAACGGTTCTCAGTGGTGTTTGTTGTACACACAAACATGATTCACAAAATTTCTATAATAAAAAATACATACAATTGGACATTAAGTAAGCTCATTAACATTTAAATTTTCAATTTTAAAACGAAATATAAATATGTATGAGTATCTATCGGATACTTCTTCAGAGTTAATTATTTCCAGATCAAGAAATCCATAGAAATATGTAAGTTTCTCATTAAACTTAGTTAATTTATAAAATCTTTCTATAGAATAACCATAGATGATAAAAACGATTATTGACGCAATGGAAAGCGGTCATGAATTTACGAAATAGGCCATATCATTGGAATCAAAAATCAAGCAGTGATGTGTTAAAATAAAATATAGAAAAACTGGAATTTAATAAATTAAATAAAAAAATGACTTACTTTTTTATAAATAATTAATCATAAAATTTAAACAAAAATATAAAATAGTTATATTAAATGAAAAAAATCAGAAAAAATTATTTAAAATGCATAAAATTTACTATAAAATTTAATATTTACTGGATATTATTTAATGTGAATAAAATGCTTATCAATTGCGCTTTGGTGTATGGGACGTTCACAATATAAGAAACGAACGCACAAAAAACTTTTTACCGACATTTAAAAAATAATCAATTATTTTTGGTTTCCTTATTTTTCTTTCATTATTTTATCCTTGAGCATTTGAATATCATTGAATTTATCACGGATACTATTCAGAAAAAAAGATTTTCAAACTTCTCAAGATAGCATTGTCACTAGATAAGCTTCTACAGAATTTATCATTTATTCAACACAATTGGAAATTTCTTTGATTAAATAAAATTTAAAATTACCGATTTCTCTTTTAAAAATATAACTCTAAACTTAAACTTTTATATTTTTATTTTTATTCCTAAACTTTTTATTTACTTAAATTATTTGGTTTGAGATCAAAATCAGTTGAAAAAGGCAGTGCCGAAAATTCATGAATATCAAAAAAACATCGATTTATTTACTGATTTATAGTTAAGTTTGTTAATAAATACAATGTTAAATTGATTTGACATTATATTTATTCAAAAATTGACTATAAATCATTAAAGATATCAGTGTTTTTTTCGATATTCAAGATTTTTCGACATAGCATTTTTCAAGTGATTTTAAATTGATTTAATTATAATTTATTATTTACATTTTATGAATTAGTAAAGCATCTTAAAAACCCTACAATGTTTTTTCTTTAACAATTTTCAATCTCAAAAACATACACTAAAGTCAACAAAATATCAAACTGGCAATTTCACTAATTTCTTTTTTAGTGTTAATCATTGAATATTTATCTATCAAAATGTTTTTGGAATGTTGTCACTGGCTAAGATTTTAAGTGACATTTTTTTCTCTCCTTCCCTGGTTTGATATTGTTGAAGATATCTGTATACGTACAACTGTCCAGCAGGATCCAGGTGTTATTGAACTCTTTGGTTCAAGTTCATGAATGTATTTTAAATGTATATTTCTTTGCAAATATTACACATAATGAGGTAGACAAAGTTTTTGTCGTATTTGTTATTTGTTATCTTTCCATTGTTCAAATATTTTCATTTTTTATGCTGCTTGTGAGAACTTGCTACAATGTCCAAGATTTGTGTGCTATATAAATTATTTTTACCTAACAGCAAAAATTCCATTGTTAGTACAAATTCATTCTCAGACTATATAAATAATTTTTTAATAAATGAAATATTCAGATAAAAATTGTTTTTTTGTATTCTTAGGTTCTTTTGGATATAAATTCATTCTTTCAATGTCCTTATAGTGATATCCGTTTTTGTGTAGGGCTTTTTTTTGAAATTTAATTGCTGTCATAGTTATCTTCTTTTTATAATACTAATTCTTAGTATAATACCAGTAATTTATTATTACTAAATCTATGAACTGTAATGTAATTTTTAAAAATAACAAAGTTAGGAAACAGTTAAATAGGCATATTATTTAACTTAATTAATTAACTAATTTAAATATTGTATATTAATTAATTTAGAATTTAAAAAGTATGGTAATAATAATTGTAAATATATTAACAAATTAAATGTAAATATAATTATAATAATATTATAAAATTTAAATTAATAGAAGGATTATTGAATTATTTTTTCTTGCTCAAGATATTGTTCGCCTAAAATAATCCTCTTGTTTGAAAATTGTGAATAATAATAAATTTTTGAATATCGAAAATTTTGTTTATTTAAATGAAAATAATTAATACTCGGTTCACACAATCTAACATACAGTCTAATTTATACAAAATTTCTTCAATTACCCTACTTCAACTCCAATAATATTTTTTATCTGTCTTTCATCTAATTTTTATCTTAGAATAATTTAAATTTCACAATCTCAACAATACAATGATATAGAAATTTCCTCGTTGTTATTGAATGAAAATTACAAATTATGACTTACTATTTTTAAATGTAAAATTACAAAAACAAACCTTTTCATTGACTAAGTTAACAAGATCACTTCTAATTTGTAAAAGGAGGCTCAAATTTTTGAGAAGCGTCGTATAATTTCTTAAATCACACATAAATCAAACTCGTCAAAACTTTTCACTTACTCATTATTCATAGAAAACAGTTGCATCAATTGGATGGTTAAACAAACTGATGTTCCCAACTCTAAATAAGAGGCACAATCCGTTAGAAATCCAAAATATAAATATTTACTTAGAATAGCCATTTCCTTGTATTCCTCTTCACTTGGGCATATTAAGTGTTCTCGCCAATAAATCTCAAGACCTTGGCCACGATGAGCTTTTAATATTTGTTCTGTATAATTTAGATATAATAAAATATATAATCATATAATCATAAGATATAATCATAAAATTACATTCAACAATTACATTAGGTTTATTAAAATATTATTTCTGTTTTCGGATTTCATAGGGTTTTTTATCTATTAGTATAAACTTCGCATTTAATAGCGTTAATGTTTTATTAAATAATATTATTTTAAATTATTATTTGTCCGATTGACAAGGACTATTTTATAGTCGAAAATATTTTCATTAAATACATAATTCGAAGCAAAAGTCTTACATTATCATCTTATTGTTTCATTCAATATAGTGTTTTTTCTTTTTTCATATATAATTAATATAATTATGGTTTAGAAATTATAAATTACAAATTATAAATCAAAATGGCTACAATGAAAATATAAATGGTCAAGCCAAGGAAATTAAGGAAAACATTTATTGTAATTTGTAAGGAAATCCATGACTCCTATTTAAAATAATTATTGGTGTTAAATTTGTATATTAAAATCTATATTAAATTATATTTAAGCATTTTAAATTAAACCAATTATATTTTTGACCAATAATTACCACGCCTCAGTTGTTTAAATTTTCAGAAAAAACTAGAGAATTTAAAATTGTAATTAATGTTAAAAATACTGAAAGATTTATGGAAAGAAGTTATTTAGATGATATTTTAATTTTTACGAAAACAGTTGAAGAACATTACAAGATTCTAGACTGTATAATCTGGAGAAAACAATTGTTTGGGCTAAAACTGATTTTTAGACCCAAAGTTAGGATTGTGATGGAATATGACGGCACCTAACACACACGCCCAGCATTAAGTGTACTCAAAATAAAACATAATAAATACCACGTAAACAAAAATAATAGAGAATACTGAACACAAAAGTAAAATACCCAAATTAAAAGAAAAATCAAACATAAGCAAGAAGTATCGCATGAAACGTACTCAAATACAACTGGAACACATAACAACAATAAACAAATTCGAATTAGGGGATAAAGCAAAATAAGAACGGAAATCATAGATCAAATTATAATACTAAACAAATAACACACCAGAACAACCCAATAAAACGGGGAAATCCATCATGGCCGCCAAACGACCTAATAAATTAACGAAAACTAACATTTGAGTTTAAAATAACAAAAATTATAAAAAAGAATAATAAAAAAGCAAACAAAATACGAATTTTAGACTAAATATTATAGAATATTCTGGAAATGCCCATATCCATCAAGGTGACAAATTTAATAAAATAACAAATCAAAAATAAAAATTAGAAAATAAAACAAAAATTAATTTACAAAATCGCCATCAAAATCGACAAAAATCAAGAATCGAAATTAATTAGAATTAAAATAATTCGAATTTGTTTTACTGCACTATTGCGTGCACACGTACTTGCACACCCAAAACAGGGTATATATATATATATATATATATATAGATTCATTCTCGTCACAATTCAGTCTTACGCCAAAATTTTTTTCGGGTTACTGATAATCGATACTAATAGTAGGGATGTCGTTTTATATTTTTGATTTTTTATTATTATAGACCAGGTGTGGCCAAACATTTAACATTTAGGGGCTACTTTTTCCATAAAATATAGTCTGCGGTCGACTATGGATATGGGGAAATAATTTTAAAATTTTAGAAGATAATTAAAGAAGTCATTATATCGCCGATTTAAATTTCAAACCTCCACTTTTGGTCAAAAATGACATTTTCACACTATTAGAAATAGAAAAACATTTTACATTGGCTATGAAACACCGCTATTATGTACCTATTTAATTGAAATCACGTGACAAGCAAAAAATTTATGCGTTTTAAGAAAGTTGTGCGAAATATGCTGAATATGAGTTAGCAGGTTTGCAATCTAAGCCTACGATATATTTTTTATTTTATGAATTCCAACAATATTTATTAAAATTTAAAAAAATACAATGTTAAGAAATAAATACGAACTAAACATATTTTTTATTTTGTGAATTCCAACAATATTTATTAAAATTATAAAAAAAAACAATGTCAAGAAATAAATACGAACAAAACAAATTTTAAGCATACAATTTTTATTTGGATGAAACCTGGCATTGCATAAGAGCAGCAAGTTTCTCAAAATTTGGCTCATATGAACTTAAAGCAATTCTTAAGCATGACTTTAAATGTAGATCCGTTATTTGCGATCGCTGTTTTGTTTTGATCGCATTCATATAAGAAAATGCTGATTCACATAAATATGTGGAGCCAAAGAAGGCATTGAAGCGAGGAACAATTGTCCAAATATTTGGATATTTATCTTTGCTTATTAGTTTCCAAAAATTGCTATCTGAAACCGTTGATTTTAGATTTATATCGCATTTAATATTTAGTATTTCTTCTTCTAATTCTGCTATATTTGTAGTATTAAGAAAATTGTGAAGTTTCTGAGCAAGACTTTCAACGTCGATGTCATTAAATGGGTAAAATAAAAAACAGGCTCACTTAGTTTGAAAAATCTTCTATTAAATTCATTTAGAAGCATTCCAATGACATCAGCATGCCAGATTTTGATAGTGTTTTAAATCACGACGCTTTAGTTGCATTGCAAGCATATTTAATTTTTCCTTAAATGACTTCAAAATGCTAATTCAATGTATTATTGTTTTACCTTTACCCTATAGTTGCTGATTTAATTGGTTTAATTTTTCAGTAACATCACAGAAAAAACCAAGATCGAGAAGCCATTCTTGATCATTTAATTGCGGATATGAATTACCTTTAGATTGTAAATATGAGGTTATTTGTGGCAGAAGTTCTCGAAATCTTGCTAAAAATGTAGCACGATCTTCATTGCTATGCTCTTTTCATGGAAGAACCAGGCCTGTACCTAATTTGAAATCATCTTTTCGTTGCTGGGTCCACAACCCCTCAACGTTCATGTAGGTCCACGACCTAGTACGCACCTAAAATGGTTATTCTATATCACCATATCAAAGTCATGTGGTTCATGCCACTTGGTTAAGCAGTTTAATTCCTCTGCAGTGGCTAACACAGCTATGGCAAATGTGTGGGCTTAAATTGAATTAATTAATCAGATTCATCATTACAATACCTTTTGTTGTAATGATGACCATAATATAACCCTAGGATCTATTGTAGCGTGTCAAGTCGACTGGGAAAGTAGATAAATTTTAATTAAAAGACTCATAGAGCACTTTGACTACGATATACATAAATTCAACATTTAATTATATTACATACCACATTAAGAGTTTGTTTTCCCAACGTCGAGTCGGCCGAGGGAAATGACAACTAATCTCATCATGCTTAACTTGAATCACAATACAACAACTTACGATCGACTACTTATACAATGGATTAACTAGGAGCAAGTATATTTAACATTAGTAAACTACTAAACCACTAAATTACATTTTAGTCACTTAATAAATCGGTGAAATAAAGAGGAATCCCTGCCAAAATCTTTCAAAGTGGAAAACCAGATAGCCTATATTCACTTAAATTGAAAGCACTTCCATTGGAATAGAGTAACATCGAACAACTTATAGTTGAATGACTAAGAAGACGACGTGATAAACCAATAAATTTATTATAAAAAACAAAAAATACTGTGACTATCAAGGATCACAACATTTCCGAAACAGTTCTTTAAATTATAATTTCAATCCCTAATACATAAATATAACAACTAGTTCTATAAGAAAACAGTTACCTTAGTTCAAAATGTAAAATTGCTGAATAGCTAAGCTACCCTAACCGACTAACCAAACGATATCAACTAAATAGTCAGTAGACTAGCATACTTCGTACATAAGAAAGTCAAAAATTAAATGTAAAACCAGTTTCCATTGGGAAAATAGACTGTTTCTATAAATAATTAAATTCCCGAATATCTTAATTCCCAAGGAAATCTTCTAAAGGAAAAACATAATAACATATTTAAGGAAGCAATATAAACTCCATTTTAAATAGGTACAAACCCTAGCTTAGCTATAAAATGAAATGCGACGTGTAAGTAACTAGTATAACATACGTCACATTTTGAATAAGTATAACAAAAGTAAATTCCCTTCGCTTACAGAAATAAGGTAATATAAAACATAAGTTAGATAAGCATAATAAGTCTTGGGCATGTAGATGGATAAAGTGGAATATAGATGGCGGTTCACCCATAAACGGTAGGTGTATGAGGATATGTTGGTGTATGCTTGTATGTATGCATGTGTGTGGGTATGCCTGGTAAAAAGTGAATAGCTGTAAAGTATATTAGATGTCCGACACTGATAGACTAAAATCGATATACAGACTGATGGGCAAAAGCAGACACATGGTTGCACACCACCATGGGTTCTTCTTTTATTCAATAAGATAAGTTGGGAGAAAAGGGCCTTGAAATAAAATCATCAAATATAAACAAGCAAGTGATTCAATAATGACTCGTACTGAATTCAAATTGTCTGAAAATTTTATGGAGATGATTTACTTAATCCTTTCATCTTTATTCAGTCCTGTAATTTATGGAGAAAATGCTCGAAGATTGGGAACGGGCGAAACTACAGGTAGAAGATCTGCAACAACGTAATCCTTCTATCGGTAGTCCGTGAAGCCCGTATGAGTACTTGCCAATTATAGTGCGGAAAAGCGAACTCACTTTTGCAGGTGCTCAAACCCTTGAGATAGTACCAACGTTGATAACTCAACAGGTATGAATTTGTTCGGCATCATTGTATTCTGGGTTACGCTGGAAACAGCACAAAAGAGTATAATGTGGATTACTTGTAACCCACCACGATGGAAGCAAAATTAAAAATTTACCCGGAAAAGTGTAAAGTAAAAGAGCAAAGTAAAGGTTATTAGGTCAAATAATTAACAGCAAAATAATTCGGAAAGGTTAAAGAACAATTGAGGCTATCAAATCTTTTCAGATGCCTAAGTGTATAAAAATCCTGAGAAGCTTTATAGATATATGTAACTATTATTGGAGATTTATTAATGAATATTCAACGAAATCAAGAGTGTTAGAAAGCATATTTGGAAACAATAGTGGACACTAATCTGAACTGAAGAATGTAGGAAGCCTTCGAAGAAATGNAAATTGATTACTGGAAATACTGGAGAGAAATTGTAGAGAAGTAAATCAGAGATACAGGAAATAAAAGATCAATTATATAAAAAGAGAAAGGAAATATTTTTTACACGAATCAAGACAAAATCTGGAAAAATACGAGAAATGATAGAGGAAACACATTTATTATTACGCCATGCAGGAGTAGAAAAAATAATGAAAAATATTCGGAACAGTTTGATAAGGATGATTTGCTAATTGAAATAAAAAATGACTATTTCAATATGTGAAGCATGTCAGAAAAACAAGGTTCTAGCTACAAAGTCAAAAGAAAATACTCAAGTAATTTAGACTTCAGAACCGATGGAATAAATATAAATTGATATTTGCGGTTCAGAAACGTTCAGAGGAGAAACATATATTTGTACGATAATTGAGTATTATTGTAAATATATTTCACTAACTCCTATTAGTATGCAAGATTTTTCTAAAACATTTCTAAAACAAATATCAGAAATTCTAATGAATATTTAATTTAATTTTAACTCAAAAATAATTCCTACTAAGACATTTCGTCATTTCGTGACAATTTAACATAGTTTCTTTAAAAATACATTTAAAACCATTTTCAGCTATCATTTTTTTCTAAAAATTGTCTAAAATAAAGTTATTATAGAAACGTATCTTAACGGCGCATTTCTATATATCTAAAGATTTCATGTGTTTTTAGTATGTGTTGTGTTTGTGTGCAGCAATTTGTCTACCACTTTAGATTTCGATAGTGTAAGATGTATTAATGAGAACATTAGCGTGAAATCAAAGTAAATATGCATGTTTTTATAGTCTAAGATTATTGATTTTTTTCTTATATTATAGGAAAGGTATGTAAGTGGTGTTTTGTGATATCGTGATATCGTGTCACTTGGCGGTGTTGATATTTTGTCCCTTAGTGTAGTTGAATCAGATGTCGTTATAATTTGTTTATTAAACCTATATCTCTAATATCTAGTTTTCTATTTTATCTGATGATAACAGGAAAGATATCTAATATATAGTAAAACATATATTTAAATGAGGGTTTTAATGATAAAATCATTGGTTTGTTTCTTTAATTATTTACGAAAATAGTTCATACATTTTATCAAATTTGCAAATATATTTAAATTTTAAAATATTTTACTTCGAGCATTACATAAAATAACATTACACACTTCAAGACATCAAGTTCAACTTTACAGAATGTCCATCAAGTATCAAGCCTGAACAATGGAATAGTATGAAATAGTTGGATGCACTCTAAAATCACTTGAAAAGGCTGTACCAGAAATTCGTGAATATCAAAATACTAATATCAAATTACTGATACATAGTCAACTTTTTTATAAATAATTAGATTTCTATCTTTATTTCCATCATTTATGAGAACGAATCCGTCAAATGTGTAGGATGACATTTATGAATATGAAAACAAACTATTCAGGTACGCGATTCTGTTACAAACGCTAAAGTTCAAATATTAATAAAATAACACTTTTTAAGGTTACTGACTGTTTTCATAACTATTTTGAATGCTTTCTATGTCCAAACATAAAAATTAAGCATTTTATTTTGTTTAAATTTTGATAGGCTTGTAACCAGAATAAATCATGAAAATTATACAACCATTTTACCTGTCCTATACGAAAGGAGCAGCGTTTCAGGAACTGATTTTTGGGATATTTCTTAAAGTTATTTAATACACTTTGGTCCAATTCATATTTATGGGCAAATTATTTCACCACTAATTAATTTCATTAATATTAAATTTCGGTGTCTGTTTTTTATATTAATGTTGTTAGTATCATTTTATATTAATTACGAAACTGATTAATTTAGTTAATTAATTAAAAATATTATTAAAACTTAAAAATAGATAAAACAATAGTGATAATTTAAGCCTTTTGCTGCAAATAATGTATTTAATGAAAAATATTTCGACTATAAGATAGTCCTTGTCACCTTATTGGGTTTAAATAATAAATGCTGCTACCAAGAAATCATCTTATTGCAAATAAAGCCCGCGGTTCGAGAAAATATTATTGAAGAAACAAGAAACGAAATCACTTGATAAGATTTTTGAGAAAAATAGGAATGGAAACAATTGCCTAGAATCTGTTAAAGAGGCAGAAGAAGAGATGTATCAAGCGAATCATAGAAAAAGTTGGGAAAAATAATACTTTGAATAATATAGAAATATATATGTTATGGGATTCTGGATCGTTAGTAACAGTAGGGAGCAAGAATCTGTGTGAGTAATATGTAAACCAGACCTTCAACTTCATTATTATGTGGAGTGTTTTTAATTGGAGGTGAAGAATCGATGGTATTTATGATTATACCTTTATGACTAGACGTTTAAATAAAGACCAAACTTATTACAGCATTAGGGATTTATAAGAATGTGTGTAAACTTTTTTGGATTGAATGTCATCACGGAAAGGAAATGTTTTATGATACCTAATACTAAATTTTATTTGGACTGTCGCTGACACAAGAATTGATTTAGTAAAGCTAAGCTCAGTTATTCAATAAGTGGCTGCATTTAGTACGAGAGAAGGGCAATTTTGCTTCAATTGGCTACCGTTCGACCTGGAAACAACCAATGTGACTTATGCATACAATACTAGAGAGAATACTATTCAAAGGAGTAGTAGTTTATCTAGATCAGTGATTAACATGATGGGGCACCGCGCTTCAGAGGTGGAACAAATCAGCAATTATCAACTATTCTACATATATATTTTTTATTATATTATATGTTTATTCACGACTAAACATAACAACATGCATACAGCAATTTCATCGACCTTTATTTTTGCATTCCGGTAATACTGATTATTGAAGTTTGACAGCTGCTTCAAAGGGGCCGGTGGGGCATATGAATTTTGAAAATACTACGGTGGGGCATGGTATAAAGAAGGTCGGGAAACACTGATCTAGATGATATTTTGAAAATAGCAGAAGTAAAAAAGAACACGAAGAAGCTAGTAGGAGAAATATTTAGATGAATTCAAATAATAGAATTGAAGAAAACCCAGAGAAATGAGAATTCAATAAAAGAGAATTGTGTTTCCTTGTACACATAGTTAACGGAAAGAGTATTCAGGCAAAAAGTAAGAAACATAAAGAAATCGAGAGTAAAAAAGCTTTTAAATTAAAACTTTTGGTGCCAATTTTCAGTGAAAAGTTGAGTAGACCGATTTTCAAAAGTCCAACAAAAATTAAAACAAAAATTAAAACAAAAATTACACACCTATTCCTATACTATGACACAAATCAACTCTCAAAATGTTGTGAAAGATGGGCAGCCAAAATCTGAGTAAACCAATTTGCCAAATATTTGCATATGATGCAAGAGGCAGTGACTTAGTGAGCTTACACCTATCCACCTATTGCTGTTATCGGTGTTATGCAATCATGAATTACCTGTGAAAATATTCGGAACTTGAGGATGACTTAATGACATACATTTCTCTAAGGCTAAAAAGTAAACAAAATTTCCACAATTGAGTGATAATGGTAGTCCAAATATTTCCTTAGCAGTAGGGCAACCTCGCCGCGTAGGAGAATTATCTTCAATATCATCAATCCTAAAATTTACAATAAAATTTATTGCAATTTATCAATCACTATTCCTTACATATTACTTGAAGTATACCACATTTCTATTACATCATTAATTATTTCTAATTTGTCATCAGGAATTCTTAACCAATAATTAAATGCGGATGTCAGTTCTCTCCAGATTCCCTTTCCTAATACTCTCGAGGAGTATGTGAATGGCTCTAGGATCATCTACATTTACATAAACATTATTGTAATAATCAATTTATCAAACATTTTCGTATTTCGTTGACCACAAATTAAAAGAAGATGTCATATTTAATTTTAATATTTTCTAAAAATAAATTTAAATTAATATATTTTATTTCGTAAAATTAAACATATTATTTAAACATATTATTTAAATGAAATTGATAAAATGGTTTTTATTGTTATGACTTGAAAGTTAATTTATTAACTACATCCATTTATTTAAAAAATTTTTTTAACTAAATTAAGAATAATCTATTCAGAATAAATTCTTTATTGAAAAAAAATTACCACTTTTTTATAATAACTATATTCGTAGAAACAAATAAAGAATTAAATTGATAAGATAAAAAACCTTTAAATGTAAAGTACGGTATTACTTCGGTATTACCCTCGAATTTAAGCATCACTAAGGTTTTAACACTTTGAAATAGGAAAAAAAAATCAACCTCGAATTTTTGCCACAGGAGGTTTTATGATACGTATTTTAAATAGGATAAAGTAAAAATAAAAATGCTTAAATAAAAAGGTGTTAAAATAATGAACTTTATTTTGTAATAATATTTACATAATCTTGTTATTTAACCTTATTTAATATGCTTCAGACGCATCATCACTTTCGACACCTTTATTTTCTGAGTTAGAATCCACATCTTTACTGTTGCGCCAGAACACATCATTTTCGGTACCGATTAAATCATTAGTTATGCAACATATTTTTAAAATGATTTTTAATTACTTCTTCAGTGACATCTTTTTACAACTGCAAAACCCACTGAGCTATTGTTGATGACAATCCTCATTTTAGTTTCTCAATTGGTGTCAAAGGATGGTCTTCTCGAAGTAACCAGGCTTCATAATAGGTTCTCATTGCATGATACCTACCGATTTTAGGCCCCGAGAAAGATTTCCTGTGTATTTTACATTGAAATAATTTTTCTTTTATTCCTTTCCAACGATGCACATTTTTTTCGTCGACAGTAAATCTTTTACTGGCTGCGTGATTTATAATTTCTTCGGCACACAAAATAATTTTTCTTTTAAATTCAGCATCATACGTGAAACGAGCAGCTTGAGTATGGGCCATTCGTGTTGGATCTGGTACGGGCCCCCATTTTAATATCATCGTATGTGGGCTCTGATCCTCGTATCATCCAGTGGTTTGTTGGGGTTCTTTATGTTGGTTTGCTGGCTCCATTCGGTAGCATTGGTTCCACGCCGTGATCTTGGTCCATATTAGTCCCGTTGTGAGAAATTTGAGGGCGTGTCGATATTGTCGATTTCTGGCGGTATCTTCGACTGCTGCACGACGTGTCTCGTCGATCTGAAGTAGCATATTATTTCATCTGCCCAGTATACTGACCTCATTCCTCATCTTTTATCACAGGCATTTTTATGTATTTTTATGTCATCTGATTATTTACTTGACTGGGTTGGCCGTAGATAAGGATCTACTGGTGGTCTGTATTAAATCGTAAAGCGATCTTAAATATTACTTAAGACCATTAATGAAAGAAGATTTCCCCATAGTTTTTGGTGGAAACCAACAACGTTTAGTGTAGGCGGAGGTCTCAGTACATGATCCTGTTCTACCACATTAGGAAATCATGGATTACAAATTTAGACTGTTACCCTTCTCATTTCGAACTGACGTCAAGATTAATTCGATGAAAATATGAAATAACTACAATATAGGTTAGATCGGAATTCAGTTGGACATAAACGAACTTCGTGAACTGGATTTTGTGATACTATTTGAGATATCCCATTTCCAATACACTACACGAGTTTAGAAGCTGTTCTAAGAACGTTCTAACTCAATGTTGGTAATCTCGAAGTCAATTACCCTCAATATTCAGATGGTTATTTATCCCAATGACTGAAACCTTGAAAATTATTGAAAACACATTTTCTGTTCAAATTCTTTCAGAAACCCATTTAATTTTCCCCAAAATAAACTAAGAGGGAAAAATATCCTTAATCAACTTCTCAAATGTAATAAGACCACATATTTCCCGCAACATTAATTGTGCCTTTACACTGATGTTGGATCGAGTCTTACTCGAGGCTCTTCTTTCATTTTACAACAATTTAACCCAATAGCATATATTTTTAATTTGAATAAAATTATTCCTCCTTCTTACATATGAGTTCTAGTGAGGTTCGATATATAATTCACACTTGTGGTGGATGACTGATAAAGGGAAAATAAAAGCTTTTGCATTTGGTAAATTTGTGGTTCAGTTGCCTGTCTATGTCATTTATTTGGTCGACTTTGTATAGAAAATCATGAGTTGTCTACGTGTCCCATGATTTAGTCTCTTCCGATTGTGTTTGGTCCACATAAACGGATTTTTAATTAAATTAGTCTTTAATGTAATTCTTGTAAAACTTACCTTAAATTTTAAATTTGGTTTCTTATATAACGCAATCAGGCCATCAGTCGACAATCAAACTGGGCAAGCATAGAACCTTCTCGCATCGCAAATGCAATAATACTAAACAGTGTTGCTTTCTATTGTGGATGATGTCAGTGCTTAGTAGTGAGCTTTAATCATATGATTGGTTTTACGACCCAGTGTCGGTTGAAACTAAATCGCCTTAACAGTTTTATGTAGAGATCTACCCTTATCATATTTTGCGCATTTACATTGTTATTTGGCAGTTAAAATTAATCCTTTACGAATTTTTCATTCCTATTTCATTCCTTATTTTTTATATCTAAAATTAAAATTGACTATTAAACTTTTTATTATCTGCCTTTATTTTAATTCCTTTACTTCCTTATTGTAATAGTTAATAAACCTTCCAAATTTTAGTAAGATTTGCCTTTAATTTTTTGCAGCTACTTTCCTACCATAATAGTTAGAACAGTCTTTCGAAAATCTGTGCAATGATCTGCCCTTATTTCTATTCATCTATTCCCTATATCGATATTAAAAGTTAACTCTCTCCAAGATTTTGAACAGGAATCTGCCCTTATTTTCAGTTTTACTACCTTTTCTTAAGGTTTAATACGATTAGTAAAACATTCGTAAATGTATATGTAAAGTATATGTAAATTTTTCGTCCCACATTGCCCAATGGACAATATTGTTACGAGTCCTTAGTGTCCTATACCAAATAATATAGTCGTAATTTGAATGCGAAATTTAGGTATATCGTCTTCACGCACTATAAGTCTATTACATTACAGATTTAATGTTTAAGTTTATGACTTGCAGTTTTTTTTTGAGGTGGCTGTGTGCCGAACATAAATACATCATTGAAAGTGATTTCATTCTAATAGAAGAACAAAGTTAACACAAAAATTCATTCAATGATGTAATAAAGTCATGACATAATAATACTAAGAAAACCCCTTACTTCAAAAACTCGCTCACAAATTCTATTACCAATACTTACAAAATTTTGGTTTTCCCATATTATTTTGGCATAGGTTTTTCTGTGACTGAAATGTGTTGGTACTTGATGTGCGAGTATGTGTGCGTGTATTGATTCAGTATAACAAATTTGAATTATATTTATTCTGATTAATTTTTAATTTCAATTTTTATCAATTTTGATGCCGATCTTTCATAATTTATGATTTGTTTTATTTTCTAAATTTTATATTTTATTTATTTCTAAGTAATTTTGCCGCCATGATGCATATGAGCATTTTCTAGAATATTCTATACTATTTTAATGATTTTATTAAATAATTCATGTTTCTTTTGAATCTTAAGTCATTTTATTTTTGTTTTTGTACTTGCTAAATTTTATATTTTAGTTAGCTTCAATTAGCTACTCGGTGGCCATGATGTATTTGGCTATTTTTACAGAATATTTTAGTCTTTCTAGTCATTTCTTTATAAATTTTATTTTTAATTCTTTTTCTGATGATGTTTCGTGGAAATCTTTCTTATTTCTATTTCTACTTTCTCTTATAATCATTAATTCAAATTTGTTTACTTCTATTATATATCTATATTATGTTTGAGTTTATTTTCGTGTCATACTTATTGCTTTTTATTTTATTTTACTTTAGTCTCGTGTTTAACATTTTGGTGTTAGATATGCTCTCTTAATAATGTTTAATTGATGGTTCGGCGTATTTTGATTTTAACAATATTTGTGGTTTTGTCTGCGTGCTATTTTCATACCCATTCCGTCACATTACCTCAGGTTTTGCACAACTACAATACACACACATGCACAAGAACAATATTTAAAAAATAAGCAAAATACCAAGTAAGCAGAAATAAAAAATTAATAATTGCCATACAGAATTAAATCGAGAAATCTTCTGAAAATCTTCACCTAGAATAATTTTTTCATTTTTCTCAATTTTACAAATTTAAATATAAAATAAATAATAAAAATCATGAACCAGTTGTCAAACACATGACCAGGGAGAATTGCAATGATTATTTTTAAGTATGATTGTAGTCAATGCATGGGTGATGAATATAAACGAGACACCATTTTTCCCTCGTTATTTTGTAATTGCAATTTCAGTGCCCGGTCCCTCTAAAAGATTCAATGTTAGTGTCTGTAAGTGCTCTTCGTTCAACTCTTGTGAGACTAAGAAACTTACTCAACAACTGAAGTAGTCTCAACCTGATGTCGATAAACATCAAATGACTTGCTTCACCTCACTGCATGTTCAGGAATTTTATAAGAAGATCTGTCGACTGGAGGAAATCAGAGATCGACTAATTACAGAGAACCGAGCATAGAGATTGCTGATTAACGATCATGGCAAGTCTTTGATGACAGTCTATACCATGACAGAACTATGAAGACAAATTCCGAATCTGAATGTGTTCGAAAGGAGTAACATCGTCTTAGTCAGTCCATTCCCTACGCTCCGGAGACAGCGATTAGGCTGGCAACAGTAATCAAATACCGAGTGAAGCCGGTAAATGAGAAACCTCTCTGTCGAAGACTTCGATTGTAACAAGAAACCCTCCGTCAGCCCAGATGACGCAACTGAAGTAAGTTAAGAAGTAGACGTGTTATACTTTTTATTGGCAGTAGAAAAAAGGTGAACTGGAGCTCAATGGGGATTAGTTGTGGAAACGTTGTTCATCTGGCCATTGACCTCCGGGCTCTGGTGCAGTACCAACTTATGCGCAGACGGATACGTTCGGGAACAGTATTCCTTAAAGACAATAAATATATTGACTTCTAGGGCTGATTTATGGAGATGCAAATTTAATTTCGATTTTGTTTTTGTTTTTCCTACTTCCTTTTGGACCTGTTAATTAAGAATTACCTTGTCGTATTTCATTGTTTAATTTTTATTGACTATTTTTATCTCTCATTTTCTAATTCTTTTTCTCACCTTTTGTTTCTCAGAATTCTAGAACAACCCATCCTACATTTCATACATTTCCCCTTTGATAATTTTATTTATTTAATAATTATTGAATTTTATTATTAAAGTATTCTAAACAGAAATATAAATTGTTGTGGTTGCTTTATATTATTTTATTGGTAAGATTTCTATGACTTAACCCCAATGACCAAGCTCTGGATACAGCGTGGTTCCATGTGTGACACCCGTCATGCATGATATTGGTAATGTACCGCAGGGTTTTCTTGTGACGTTATAGAAAGTAAGTACTAGTAAATACTACAATGTAAGAACCCAGACATATTTTTAGCTAACTGGACGAATTTGTTCAAACATTAAAATTAGACGACCTTCACCCACAAAGCTATTTTATTTAACTCGTGATAATGTGATGCATTTTGTTGACTCTGTACTTTCTAGGCCCCGTCTTATAACATTTATTTAATATGAATGCGGTGATAGGTTTGCCCTCATCATTCAACAATTTTAAACTTACTAATTTATCACAAAATCAAGGAAAGATTTGTTACCAAGAGTCAAATTTCCTAATGCTGCTGAATCCATCGATGAGTTTAATGTCATTGCGTATAGCCGTCTAATAAGGTTAGGTGAAAGGTGGATTTAAAATAAATTTTAATGATGGTTTCGATTTTATTAGTATGTGATTAGACTGTAAAAATCAGTTTAAGACCTTTGGCTGATTAATACTGGTAAAAAATGTTTCAGGTCGGTTCCCGGTTTTGTAGTAAGCTATATTCTGGAATTGTTATTTATAGATAATGATTCGATTGCCAACATGTTAATATGGCCCGAAATAAGCTTGGAATAGAGATGAAGTATAAACATTAAAATTTAAAGAACTCAGTGAGCTCTCAGTAAGGCCTTATAGGGATATAAGTTTAATAGAATTGGAGTCAACTTGGATATAACAGATTCTTCCGTTCCTATTTAGTCGGAATATCTGATGGAATCCAGAAGTGTTAGATGCGACTCTGCTAGTAACCACAATTGACAGGACGTTAACATGTTTATAAAAAGTAGTTCCGAAAATTTATCAATAGTAATATCAAAATTATTAAAAATTTATCGTAATTAAATCGAAATAAATTCTATTTAATTTTTATTTATCTTAAAATTTAAAAATTCTACGGTTGAGAGAAACTAGGGTCGTAATAAATATTTATTCTGACATGATCAAAGTCATTCATATACTTTAAACAATCATTCTTTATAAACAGAGAACTGTAATTTTGTAAATTAACTAAAATGACATTAAAAATATTCCATTGGAATCTAATTGTGGCATTATTAACATTAAAGATATGTTTAACTATTTCAATGATAAGAGACAAAAGAGCTGTCATATCTACTCAATCTACAAAATGGACCAATCGAACTATTCCATACTACATTGATGAAGCAGTTTTCAGTAAGTATTGAATTAAAATATCAAAATCTAATATAAACAATTACAATTTGAAAATCATACATTATATTATTAAGGCTTAATTTAATAAAACAAATATGAAAATGTTATGAATAATTATGTTAGATTCTTAATATTTTAATAATTAACCATTTCTTATATATTGCTAGAAATAAATGATTTGAAAAATATGAAATTATTCTAAATTATAATTATCAATTTATTATTATAATATATGAATTTACACTTTAAAACTAAATAAAATCTCAATTCTTTTGTCCATAATCTAAAATTTCCTAAAGTTTTGTAAATTAAAATTTTTTTTGACAATCAGATTGAAAAGATATTTGATTAAATTATAAATACCAGAATAGTTTTTTTTAACAAAAAAAAATCATAGTTTAAATCAGTGTTTCGCAACGTGTGTCCTAGGCCTGGGTGAAATTTAAAAATGAGCGGTGTAGTATAAAATTTTTCATTTAAATTATTTTGTACTTAAATTTCAGTTCTCTATTATATGTTTTGAAAATTTACTTTTTCTTATAATATCTTAACTATTTTTACCCAAAAATTTAGTCATGTGTCCTGACCAAGTTGTCATATAGACTTATTCAGTGAATAATTTAGATTTTGAATATTAAAAATTATGGAAATGTTACATGGAGGCATTACATTAAAAAAAAGGTTTTGTCGCGGCATAATAAAAATGTTTCTGTTGTTATTGATGTTAATTACGATTTCGTGTATCCCTATTGTTTCAAAGTTTGTGTTTCTTTTATATTCATTGAAAGAATTAAGATGATTGAAATTTAATATTATGTAGCGCTTTTTCTTTTTCTTTGGCATAAGAATTCGCAAACCTAACCAAATACAATATTCAAAGAACTACTGAAAGAAAATTCTGATTCATTATTTTATTATCAACAAACTTTGCTTTTGTCGACATGCACTAGTTAATTAACATTTATGATAGTGAATAAATAATTAAACATACATGACAAAGTTTTAATTATAAGAAATTTTTTATACAATTTCCCAGTCACTGTCAGGTAGGATAGAATATCTAGATATAATAGATATTATGAAAAAATTTGTCTATTATTTTTAATAAAAATGTTTTTTGAATTATAATTTAAATAATAAATTATTTTTAATTTGTAACAAATTGATTTTTTACAAATCAAAAATTTATTGTAAAACGTTTAGTTAATTAATTATTTTTAAATATTTAATTAAATAAATTAATTAATCAATTCTAGAAATATATCACAGGCATAATCAATTATCATAGGCATTAAAAAATTAATTATTGAATTTTCCGTTCAAATTATTTCATTAATTTCTTAATTGATTTCTCTGAATATTTTTTATTTATTAATATATTATTTATTACCTTATTTTTACAAGTATAAGTCACATTTTTAATTTATGGACAAAATCTTTTGAAAAAATTTTTTTATCGAAAATAACTATTACTAAACACATAGCTAATTTCTAATTAGTATAAGTTTGTTTTAATTATCACAATTAGCAAGAAATTCATCATACCCAGCGCTGCTAACATTTTCACAGCCCTCTGCAACATTGTCAATGTATGAATAGCAATTGTTTTATTTGCAAAAAAATCGTCTCGTAAAGTATAAGTCGTAGATTTATTTTTTAGAAAAAATTAAAAAAAAGTGCTTCTTATTCTCGTATAAATACAGTAATTAATATAGGAAATTATTAAAATGAGCTTGAAATTTATTTATAACGACTACCTTCGAAATTTACGCTTTTATTTTTCTAGCTGTCGAGGAGTTGACTCAGTTACATGATGCTATTGATGCGTGGAATATGGAGACTTGTGTAAGATTTCGAAAGAAAGTAAATGAAGATAAAAACTGGGTAAAAATCACAGGCGGAACGCAGTGAGTAAACTTTAAATTCAACATTAATTGTCTAAAACTCTTAAAGATGTCATTCTTTTGTTGGAATGAATGAAGAAGGTGAACAAAGTTTAAGTCTAGCCTCTCCAGATTGTCGATTTGTAAGTAATACCTAAAAACGGGGCCTTGCAAACGGAGAGGGGTGCAATCGATGCACAGTACCAGGGCTTCAGATACCAATGCCCCCAGCTGAAATATTATGGAATTTTAAATTGAAAAAAAATTACTTAATAAAATAATACAAGCTTGATAAGTATTTTGAAGTTTAGAGGTTATGTTTTGACTATTTAATAATATTGTAATATATGAAACAATTGATGGTAATATAAAATAACTTTATTTTGGCAAATTATAAAATCATAATAATAATATAATAATTATATTTTAATTTTAAATAAGTAAATAATAGTATAAGTCTTTTGCTGCAAAATATATATTAAATAAAATGATAAAAATAATCAAGGAATTGATAAGAATTATTTTTATAAAATTATTTTATTTTATTAAATATATACTTTGCAGCAAAAGGCTTATTATTATAATTAACTTGTTTAACATTTAATTAATGCTGCTACTAAGAAATCATCACTATATTTTAATTATATTAAAATAATTCTAAAAAATTAATACTTATTAAATTTAAATGTTTCATTTAATCTTTTACTCTTTCATAATAGATTAATGGAGTCCCTTAACCCATTTTACAGCTTTAACCTCAAAAACCTTTGCACGACCCTGAAGTAGAGAGTTATTAGTTTGTCTTTAATAAATGTTATTTATTTGAAAATTTAGTATGGAACTTATTTACATGAACTAGGTCATGTGTTGGGTCTACTTCATGAACATACACGACCTGGAAGAAACCAATTTATTCATGTGCACAGAGATAAAATTCAAGAGGGTCATGAAGAATTTTACAATGAGAATGATATGTCCGAGTTAAACTCATACAACCTTCCGTATGATCTTCAATCAGTGATGCACTATGGGTCAAAAGTAACAACTTTTTATAAAATATTTGTATATTTTTTTAAATTTCAATTCAGTCTTTTTCTGGAGATGATGGACAGCCGACAATAAATGTAAAAAATAGCTCGTTGACACATTTACTTGAAGAAGTAGATGCTAAAGACTTATCATTTTTTGATGTAAAGATTATTAATTTACATTACAAATGTGCAGGTTTGTCAATTTTAATTTTAACATGTAATTATATTTATATTTTCTTGTTAGATTTGTGCGAAAGGAAGGTATCGTGTCCAGTAAACGGTTATGTAGACAAATTCTGTCAATGTCATATTCCTGAAAGTGAATTTTTCTTTTGAAATTTAAAAATTTTATGAAGTTTATCTTTTATTATCGGGGTATTCCCTTCCATTGACAGTGACTTTTAAAAGTTTCTATTAATTATTATTTGACCGGTCTACTGATAAAGCTTATATTACTTACTTATATCCTTTCAGGTATCATCAGTTATTACCTGATAAAAGCGATTGGGTGTCAATTTGTCAGTGCTTAGCCAGCAGCTTGTCCTATGAAGTCTGTTGTTTTCTACAAATTCTTTCATTAGTATTTGGAACGGATTAAATTAATATTGTTTACAGCACCTTCCGATTGTTCTTGAGTAATATTTTTGTAGAGGTTTGTCTGAAGTAGCATAAAAGAAATTTAAATGTGCAAATCGATAAAATGCCAAAACTTATAAAAATTAAAAAATGGCCTATTCTGGAGTAAATATGGATAGCAACTGATGAGACGAATACAGACATAATAAAATCAAATCAAGTGGGAGGATTCACAGAAAAAGATTTTCAACAAATACAAATTGATTAAACAAATAAATAATTTATTAACTATATAAAAAACTCGAGCAATATAGAAAACCCGAACCATGTCTGAAACTCGGGCGATAAACAACAGGATAATAAAATTAAATAATCAATAAAGTTAATTAGTTGTGAATTAGCGAAACGAGATTTTTGAGCAAAGGCGAGAGGACACCTGCTTAATTGTTTTTTTGAACAAATTTTGGTTGTTGGATAATTCATATTATTTGATTATGCAGGAGGAAATATGTAAAATGGAAAAATTAATTCAAAATTTTATAAAAGGCAGTCTTCAATTGGGTCACTTACCTTATTGAATTTTTATAGAAAAGTGTAGATCGAATAAGATTGTAATTGACAAAACTGTATTGAAATTTGTTGACTTCTTATAAAGAAATAAGTATCGGGTCTTATTTTAATAATTGAGACAAAGACCACAAGGAGTCAGAGTTAGCTCCGACTTTAACTATAATAACTAAGCACTTTTATCAATTACAAGTTCTGATTATGAAAAACAAACTCCAAGAATTTTAACGTCAATTTGCTATTTACTCAATCATCAATGTTGTCTTTTTGAGTTCTCTTAACTCTGAAATCTTTTCAAATCTTTCAAATATCAACCTTTCAATTTCATTCTATTGATGGGAATTTTGTCCTAGAATTTTTGATATTAGTCAAGAGACATGTTCGTTTCGTCACCCTGAGTGCACTCATGGTTAAGAATATTAAACACATTTAAATTAATTATGCTTTTCATGAAATCATTTTTGATTAGTCATGTATTATTAGTAATATATTTTATTTTTTGGTCTCTTTCGATCTGTTTTCTTTTTATATTTCATTAATTTTTATTATAACTATAGATACTACATACAAATGAAAATATGTGCAAATTCCAAAACTTCAGAGTTCAATTTCAAAATCTTCTCTACTCTGATAATTTTATAATGAATTAATTTTCGAAGATAAACATAATATTTGAAATGACATTAAAGTAGAATGAACAAAAGTATAATTGCGTGATAACATTTTTATTATTTCAATGAATCCTCAAATTTAAACAAAGTTGCTTTATTTTCGTTGACATACACTAGAAACTACTGAGATACATATAGTGATGGTTAATGTATACAACAATTAGTCTACAATTGGTGACTCACACATTTAATGAATTTCATTTTTCTAGAAATTTATTTTGGCCATTTTAGAAATGGCTTTCACGAAAGATGTTTAATTTTAACTAAATTTTAAGGCTTGAATTTTTATCCATGATTATCTATAATTTTCTTAAATATTACTTTCTTCTTAAATATTCTTAAATATTACTTTTAGTGAACATTTGTATTATAAATTATTTTTAATTAATTTTCATGATTCATGAATCTTATGAAATTTATTTTATAATTATTTTGGAATTATTTGGATATAATGTAAGTCAGATTTATTTTTAATTATAATTAAATAATTAAATCAATCGCCAAAAATGAATTTTTCTAAAACAAATATCAGAAATTCTAATGAATGTTTAACTTAATTTTAACTCAAATAATTCTTACGATGATATTTCGTCATTTTCATGATAATTTAACGCAGTTTCTTTAAAAATACATTTAAAACATTTTCAGCGATCCTTTTTTTCTATATATCGAAAGTTTGCATGTTTTCTTAGTATGTGTTGTGTTTGTGTGCGGTATTTAATTTTTCTACCACTTTTTAGATTTCGATAGTGTAAGATGTATATCATTGCACTATAAATGAGAACATCAGCATGAAATCAAAGTAAGTATCTATGTTTCTATAATGTAAGATTATTGATTTTTTTCTTATATTATAGGAAACGTATTTGAGTGTATTCTGGTGTAGATACTTTTAATATAATTTAATTTTAATATCATTTTAATTTAAGTAATTTTGTGAATGATCGTTTACTACAAATCAAATATTATATTTTTATAAGAAAACATATTATAAGAATACATTACTGTATTGAGAAGAAACAATAACACATCCATGAAAGCAAGCTAGATCTTGTCTTCTCTCTGTCACTTGTCCCATTCTTGAACAATTCGAATTTAGCGCTTTTCAAAATAAATATTATCAAGTTTTTCTTTAGTAAGAGAAGTATTGCTAAAGATTTAAAAGACTTTATTTGAATTTCTTAAATATTTCTCTTTTTTCCTATTATTCCCCACTATTTCAATAAATTATTCAAGCCTTCGAAAACCGACGATGCCGCAACAAAAACGAGGATGACTGGTGCATGGATCAAAAGAAATTGGGAAATTGCGAATACAAATCAAAATACATGTCTGTCAACTGTCGGAAGACCTGTGACAAGTGTTATAAATACAAAACAATATTCGATAAAAGAAAAAAAATGTAAAGTTTTTTCCCAATGTAAAACATAGTTAAATAGGCTTATTGTTTTAGTTGTAAGAATTTCGAGAAGGATAAAACTTGTGAAAACTGGGCTAAGCGAGGTGAATGTCAAAGAAATCCCGGTTATATGAACATAAAGTGCAAAAAATCATGTGGAATATGTGTAGAGGAAATAACTACACCGATATCACAAATAGATTGTAGAAATAAGTTAGCAGAGGAGAAATGTGACAGATTAATGTCGAATGGGAAATGTTTTGAAAATAAAAATTACATGAAAGTCAATTGTCAAAAAACATGTGGATTTTGTGATTTGAAAACAATAACATTTACCTCGACTCAATCTTCTGGGAATTGCTTTGATAAATTGAGTGAAAATACTTGCAAAAGGTGGTTTAAAAATAACGAATGTGATACAAATTCCAAATTCATGCAAAAGATGTGCAAAAAAACCTGCAAAAAGTGTGAACCGAAAAAAGATCAAAGCCAGAATGGTCTTTGTGTTAATGTCTTTGGTGATTCCATATGCGAGTTAATGAAAACAAGGTGTCACACTGACGCACCATTCATGAAGCTAAGGTGTAAAAAGACTTGTGAAATGTGTACAAAAGGTCAGAATTCAAAGTTTGTCACGAGTTCACCATGTAAGGATATTTATAGTGATGAAAAATGTAAAGGTTTAATGTCAAAAGGACATTGTGAAAGATATCCTTACTTTATGTCAACGAAATGTTTTAAAACCTGTAGAAATTGCCGTCCAATTATTGAAATTAAGAACTCCACCGAATGTAAGAATAAGGAGACATTTCGAAAGTGCCAAGATTTAGCTGGCAAAGGAAAGTGTAAAAGTGAGTTGATTTACATGTCAATAAATTGTGCTAAAACTTGTAATTTATGCTATCCCAATATAAACACGACAGGTTGTAGGAATCTCAATTCTGATAAACAATGCGAAATGTGGAGTAAAAATAACAATTGTTCGATTAATGCCCAGTTTATGATGGTGCAATGTGCAAAGAGTTGTAGGCGATGTAACGTCAATGGTTACGAAGAATGCGAAGATTCATATAGAAAAGAATTGTGTAGATTGTGGAAAGAGGCTGGCCGATGTTACAAAAACCCGAAGTTTATGCTGCATCAATGTGCCCAGTCATGTGGCAGTTGTGATTTGAAATTTAAGGGTATATCAAATTTTGTCTGCAAAAATGTTTTCGATGAGAAATTTTGTCAACTCTGGAAAAATGATGGAGAATGCAAAACTAATCGAGAGTTTATGATAGAGAATTGTGGGAAAACCTGCGGAACTTGTAAAAGATTTAATGAGACGGATTTGGATTCCAGATATTGTAAAAATGTTTACTCTGACAGAATCTGCAACATATGGAAGACCGAGGGGTTTTGTTCAGCGAAATACCGAAATGTACTAGAAAAATGTTCAAAGAGTTGTGGAAATTGTAACATGACCAAAGAAAAATGTCAAAATGTATACAACAGTGCTGTTTGTGAGAAATGGAAACGATCGGGTGAATGTGAGAAAAATCCCAATTTCATGCAGCTTCAATGTCGCAAAACTTGTAGATTTTGCAACAAAAATGTAACAAAAATATCATGTAAAAATTTACTAAACGATCAAGAATGTGAATTACTCGTTAAAAAAGACCTCTGTGAAAAGAATTCGGCTTACATGCTTCAGATGTGTGCTAAGACTTGTAACAATTGTTCGTTATTTATCAAGTCAATTAAAACAAATAATTCTTGTGTCAATTTATTTGATAATAAAATGTGTGATCTTTGGAAAATTGATGGGGAGTGCATTAAAAATCCCAAATTTATGCTGAAAAGTTGTGCTAAATCATGCGGCAATTGTCTGATAAAGCCGAAAATTGAAAGAAATTGTGAAAATTTAGGAAATGAATTGAATTGCGAAAAATGGAGTAAAATGGGAGAATGTGAAAAGAATCCCAAATATATGTTGATAAAGTGTGCAAAATCTTGCAGCAAAAGAGAAAACCCTTCAGTTAGTTGCACATCAGTGACACCGACCATGTCACCACCAACGAAATCTCCTGTGTTATTGAATCTAACAAAAATGGTTCCAATTCTAGGTAACTGCTCGAATCTTTTTCGAGATGACATCTGTGAGGAATGGAAGAAAATTGGAAGCTGCCTAAACAATCACAAATTAATGTTTTCCCAATGCCGCAAATCGTGTGGAAAATGCAGGAAAACTTTAGAATGCCAAAACGTTTACGATGATCAATCATGCGAAAATTGGGCTAAAAAAGGAAAATGCGAGAAAAATATGAAATTTATGTTGATGCTCTGTATGAAGTCCTGTGGGAAATGTTCTTTGTTAAATTTTCAAATTGAAGAATCAGAAAAACACGTTAAGAATCGATGTCAAAATAAATATGGAGAACTGACGTGTGAATCTTTAAAGGAAATTGGAGAATGTCAAAAGAGCTTTCTATTTATGAAAGATAAATGCGCTAAGACTTGTGGACTTTGTCAGACTAATATAACCAATACACCAGTTTACTCGGATAAACCTTTAAGGTGCAAAAATGTCTACAAAGACAAAATATGCGATGAGTGGGCTGAAAGTGGAATGTGTGGAGATACGTCAACATTTATTTTAACAGTTTGTTTGAAATCGTGCACAAATTGTACGGGTAAGATGTTGAAACGGTTTGTCAAGTGTCAAAATGTGGCTGGTGATGAATCCTGTAAGAAATGGAAATCAAAAGGTCATTGTGAAAGTTTCCCGAATTCGATGAAGATAAAATGTGCTCTCTCTTGTCAAAAATGCGACCTCAAGTCATCCACACTTCAATCATATAACAAGCCATTTAAAGTTATTATTAAGCCAAATTGTAGAAATATTGCTGGTGACTTACAATGTTCGTATTGGGCGAGACAAGATCAGTGTGAAAAAAATCCCTCCTATATGCGAATATCATGCCGAAAAGCTTGCAGTGCTTGTACAAGAGAAAACCAACAAGAAGTTAATTGTGTTGATAAATATTCACCGATCAAATGCCGAATTTGGGCAAATAAGGGAGAATGTAACAGACAGAAAGTTTGGATGAATGAAAATTGCGCGAAATCATGCAAAATCTGTCAAGATTTCAAAGATTTAAAATATAACAATGGTAAGATTTATTTTGTTTTAATAAGACTGAAAAATATTTTAAGAGTTATATAAGTTTTTAGTGTAATTTATTTTATTCTAATTTGAAAATTTGTTTAAATAAATGAAAATAGTTTGACCTTTGGTGATAGTTCATGCTGATTGATGCTAGATTAAATTGGGTGACCAGCGTGTTCGGTAACAGGCATTTAGGCCCCAATCTAATTGGTCCCAGGTAACTCGTTAACTATGTATTTGGTCTGCTCAATGATGTCATAAGTAATATGAAAATATCGCGTAATAAATTCATACAATTAAATTTGCAATAATATCATAAATACATTTTTATTGTGGTCTTTTAATATACAATGCTATGAGAAATCCCACACAAAAAGTCTTATATATCTGTCCAAGGAACGGAAGCCTAAACCGAATTCTCGAGTTTTTTGAAGCGTACATCTTTTTATGTTGCCGTAGTTCTTGTTTCGTAGATAACTGAATGATTACTGTTTCGCTTTTGTTTGGTTCAAGTTGGATTTCACCAAGAAACCTTTATATTTTGATTTAATATTTCAAAAATTAGGCATTTTTCTGTCTTGGTTGTCCATCGTATGCAACACAGTTGAGTAGTTCGTTTCATCTATTATCATAAAGGAATCTCAAATTGCGTTGTCTATATATTGGACATACTTGAAGTAGTTGGCTTTATTAATCATTCCTCTTACCGAAATTATTTCATAGTCAAAAATTCTCAATTTTTGTTTTGAATAAACTTGAAACTTGCAGCGATGGCTTATCATATCTTTTACTAATTACTTTTGTGAATTGATTCTGCTAGCAGAAAACTATCATTCTATATTAATAAGATTTCTGTTATATTTTTACGACTTTTATTATTAATTTTAATGTTAATATATCTTTTTTAATTTTTATTATATTTTATGATTATTTTGTTTAGAAGATCAAAAATCAGAAGACGAAGAGAAATAATAATTACAGAGTCTCATATTAATTATTAAATTTTTTTTAAGGTTATCAAACGTTTTTATTTCTAAATGTTAGACTTTGTTATTATTAAAATAAATTTGATGCATCGAATATATTTTAATTTAATTTTTTTAATATTTTAAAATTAGTTGAATGTATGTTGGAAAACCTTTCAACTACTATTATCAGCCAAATGTGGATTTTTAATTTGTTTTTATGGTTTAATATGGAGGTAGGTAACTTCTTAACATACATTTTTATTAACTTAATGTTGGTAAAAAGACTGCAATGTCCAAGGACAATAAACCAATCACTTTATCAGGTATCCATCAATAAAGGCGTGAACAATAAATCTATTTCGAAAATTAAATTAAGTATTTATAACTAGATTCTTAAAAACGCATATAGTGATTAAAAAAATATATTGACTAGCTGTAGATATTTTCTTTTATATCTGCGTTTGTATAGTTCGCGTCTTTATTGTCTGAGCCGATTTTTATCCACGCTGTTTTTGTCTGCGGTGTTTTGTCGCGCACTTTTGGGGTAAACCTCTTTATCATATGTTTCTTTTATATTTAAATGAGTATGACTATTTTTACTGAGTACTTTTAATAAATGCTACGTATTTTAATAATGTAATATATGCATCTTTTGTTAAGTATAAAAATATAAATATGCAAATAATTTATTTAGAAGCTAAATAAAATACTCATTTTTGGGCGACGCTCTAGTATAGGGGGGCAATATAAATATAAATAAAAATTAATTAATTGATTATAAAATATAAAATAATATATGTAATTTAATAAAATATAATACATTCTAACATATTATATTATAAACATATAGTATTATAAGATTCTATAAAATAACACAGAAAATAATTCAATGTTCAATAATATACAGTATATTATACTTACTACTCAGTCTTTATTTAAACTGAGGCTTTTTAAAATGGGTGTTTTAAAATTAGTTGTTACTTGTCTAAATTTATTCTAATCAATTATTTTATAATCTTTATTTTATAATCAATTAATTAATTTTTATTTATATTTATATTGCCCCCCTATACTAGAGCGTCGCCCATTTTTGCTATGTATTAAATTATTTTTTGCTAATTAATTATTTTATTATACTAAGTAATAAAATAAAAATACACACGCGAAATATCTATTATTTAATTAAAGCCTTCTTATCTTTCGACCGTCTACCTCTTGGTCACTTTTGTCAGGTGGGAATATTCACAGCTATACCCGACGCTTTAAAAAATTAGTCTGATTTGAATACCAACAACATACTTAGAAATGAATTTCTTGAAAAAGCTAGACAATTGGTTTCGACCTTATGACCACTTTGTGTTATCATTTACTGTTTCGATTATCTTTTGAGACTAAGGCTTCTATCTTTTTGCCATAATTTCGGCGCATAAGTGACCAGTACATTACCATTTCGGTTTTTACCAAACACCTTTACCAAAAACCCGGCTCTATCAGAAACTAAAACATCTTTCTTGAATAATGATTCCATAATATTTTCAAGTATAAATTCCTCTTGTGTAATTAAATAATTGAATTAGCCCGTGATTGAAAGCTTAAATAAATAAAATGGAATCTTAAAATTATTAATCTTAACCTTAAATTAATTTTTTAATATATTTTATAGCTGACTTTTATTTATTTAAGAGCACAGGTAATATTAGCCACCTTTTTTAAAATTCCCATTGAAACCGTACAATATAGTTATGCCATTCGTTTACTCTTTATGAAAATAAAGAGTAAAAGAAAATCAATACAAAGCTGAGTGCTGTTTATAGTATTAAGTGCCCATCAAAAGCAGCAATTTACCGTTGGTACAATTACTTCCAGGGGGTAGAACCTCATTTTATGATAAGTAAACCCCAGAAAACTTTTGTGATATCAAAGAAAAAAATAACGGAAGACCTGAGAATGATTAAGGTAGGAAGCTGGTTAAAGAACTAGAAATCGCACTAGGTACAAACGTTCATTAATGAATTGTGAAATAAGTACTTTTATGAATGTAATCCAAGAGATGATTGCCAAGATCAAGAGCCCTAGGCTAATGAAGCTCAATTCAAAAAAGATGAAAAAAATTCAGACATTGACTGTATATATTTTAACATTTAATTAATTAATTTTATTGTAATTACCACAATAGTACATAATTTGATTTATTTTATTTTAATTGTCACCTAATTATAACATATTGTACAATTAATTAACTTTAATCTTTACGCACTTCACAATTTGATCTTATTCTGAAATTGCGAATGAAACCCTGAAAATAAAATATTATGTCAATAAATAAAAATATAGCACATATTTTGTACAAAAAAATAATTATATAAATTTGAAAATAAAAAAAATTAATGATTAATTTGTTTTAATGTTAGCGTAAAATGTATATATAACGACGTTAGTCGCTCGCATCAAATAGAAATAATATATGGATTTTTTTGGCTTTCCAGCGAATCACTTAGGTCAGCATATCAGTGAAGCAAATAGTGTCAGATTATATTCTTTGCAAATATTGTTTGATAATTTCAAATGAATATTGCGCCTTTATTTAGTATCACGACATCCCGCAAAATCTAGCGCCACAAGCGATCACCTGTACTTCTTGCCCCTTGAACCGACCCTGATCTACACGAATATAAAACTCCGAATGATAGTCAAATTGATAATGCATTTCAAATGACAATAACTTATCAATGCTCAAAAAGATAAAGTCAAAACCCAAAAACTGTTATTATACTACTAATAAATATGCCAGGTTATTTCAACACTATTACATCTTGTTGACAAACGATTCAAAACATTTTTTTTATATATTTCCAAATTGACAATTTCGTTTCAGGTAATCTGTTCAGTTACCTTCAAATTAGCTAACCTCTGTTTCTGGTGATTTTGGTTTTATCTCTTCTGGATCATTTTGTCTTCAATCTTTCCTCATTTTCTCATCATTATTCATCTTCATTGAGGTAAATTTTTCACCAATCGATTTTGAATTTAAATATTTTTTGAAGTGAGATTGTTGAGCTCATAATCAAATTTATTAACCTTAATGCAGACCGCAATACAAACTTCTTACGACGGTTACTTATATTTCATTTTTCTAAGGATATCAAAGTTTTTTAAGTGCTTAGGGCCCCGATTAAGAACAATGGTTTCAATGAAATTTTTTAAAATACTATTACTAATTTATTCTTATATCTAATATTAATGCATTTTTTATTTTTGAATTATGTCTTCTTTCCGGTATTTCTATCTATTTAAAATTATTTTTTGATTTTCCTATAATGATGTTGTTCCGGAGTATTGAAAAAATATTATTTTATAAAACTAAAAGGGTGCCTATTAAGTGTGCTCTCAAAATTCTAAGTTGTGCTTTGATATCACCTGTGCTCTTAAATAAATAAAAGTTAGTTATAAAATATATTAAAAAATTAATTTAGGATTAAGATTAATAATTTTAATATTCCTTTTAATTTATTTAAGCTTTCGACTATCTATTTTAGGATCTCATCTAATTAAGATTACAGCTCATCTAAAATATTGATATAGTGTATGTAGTAATTCGTGTAAGGTTTGCTAAGTTGACAGTCAGGCCCGGCGTGAGGCGGGTACGATGCGTGATTTTCACGCAGGCGCCACGGCGGAGAAATACAAAAGGCGGAAAAATTGTACAGAAATTTGTTATTTTCATAACAATTTCCATTCTATTATTTAATAACTAGTCCAATTTGAACAATATTGTTCCATCTGTGAAAAATATTTTTGTTTTGAAAAATAGTTTATCGTTTTTTTTACTCTTATTATGGAATGCGAAGGCGGTAATATGCAATTTTCACACATCATCTGAAACTCTAGCGCCGGTGCTGTTGACAGCTATATCAACAAGTTATATATTTATAAATATTCGCGAATAATTTAATTTATTAAATAATTTTTTATTTAAATGTAAAATTTACAGTTTTTTTTGTCACAAATTGTAATTATGTCATGTAAAAATTACAATATATAAAAAAGAACTTAATCAACAACTAAACTACTGAAAAGCTTGCAAGACCTTATGGCTTTTAATACTGCACCCTGTCTTCAATAAATATAAAGGAAATTAAAATAATAATTTTTGGAACGAAAATTGTTGTGAAAGCTGTTTGGCGGCTTTTTGTGTGAATTTAAACTATTGTGAATATTGCTTAGATATAAATTTTAGATATATATTTTAGACATAAACAAATTCAAAGACGTGAATAATTATATATTATTTAAACAAAGTATTTTCTTGATTCATTTCTGGGGAATTAATTCAAATCCAAATAATCTTTCGAACAATTTCAACATTCAATTTCAACATACCACAACATTCATCTTACATCTTACATTTAGAGTCAACCTAAATTATTTACGATCTTTGAAATATTTTCATCGGTATGTTTTCATATGATCACACAGTGGCCTTCGGCACGCAAATTTGCTATTCCCAAATTTGGTGAGAGCCTATAAATCACTATGACGATTAATAATTTTGTAAGGTTGATTTCTTGAAATATCAAAATCCAAGGATTATCAAGCAATCATTTATCAAAAACATCCCATCGTTTCTGGTTTTTGAATCACACACTGATGCTTACCCAATACATTTTTCCTTCTCAGAAAAAAATCTTCGGAAGATGAATATTCAAGTAATGACGACAGCAGTGATGTTGATTTTAATGTGAAATCGGGCAAGGTTCTATATTTTCTAATCGCTAAGAGTAAAATGATTAAATCAGAGATCTAGGACTCTCAAAATCAAATGTAGAGCTCATACGCACCCATCTAAAAGAATGGAATCCATTATATCTTACCTGCAAATCTAATGTTTACAGGAAAATGCATCAGCAGTTTGATTCATTTTTTGTTGTAGAAGAATCATTGTGTTATAGTTTTGATATAATTGGTCTTTACGAAAATATAGGCAATGGCACCAATTTATTGAAGGGCCCACCAAAAAATTTAATCTCTTCTGAAAAATATAAATTTTATTTAGGAAATAAATTTTAGAAAGTTTTCTAGTGTTTAAACTTTGGAAAGTAGGTTAAAAATAGTCTTTCTGAATTAGATGTGACCCTACCAGACAGACCATCAATAACACTCTCTCCATCGCGTCTTTCATGCCATCACTTCATATCAAAGATCCCCAAACTAATCAAGCAAGAAAACCACAAAGAAGATGTGTTGTCTGCTCGTCACATAACATAAGAAAAGACATTAGATATATGTGTCAGAAGCGTGACACTGCTCTATGTATCAATCAGTGCTTCAGAAATTATCATACAAAGATGAATTATTGAAAATAAAATTTAATAAAATTTTGAAAAAGACACGGTTGCCAAAAGGTTAAGAAAAAGTCATTTATAAATTATACAAATCAAATTCTTTGGCTATCTTGCAAATAAACAATAAATAATTGTCTCATTGTCTACGTATATAAGTAAAAAGTATAGTTTTATTATATATATTTATATATCGGAAGTTTGGTATAAATTTCTACTATCAGAAAATAAAATTAAAATATTTTTGTATTCAATTAAAACAATAAAGTTCATAGAAGTGAAAATTAATTTATTTCAGACAAGTCTGTACGCTTCCACATTATTGACAATTGAACACTTGACCGTGTTTGTTTCTTATATAAAGTGTTTCATCTATGACTTTACCATTCTGAATGAAAAGACTAAACATGACGTACAAAAAGAAAAGTACCAAATCGTCTGACACTTGTTCCAAATGCATATGAGTGGAATTGAATATGTTCATTCTGGTATAACCATAATCAGAAGAATGAAACGCTGTCCAATCCGGCTTGTTTGGATAGAAAGGATCTTCTCCTTCTTGATTCCCAGCTGATCCTGTAACAATATGCACTGGCGCTGGTGGGTCGGTATATGGTTGCTTAGTACCATTGCATACCTATAAATTAGGATATTTTAAAACTATTTTTAAAATTTTAGATTTAAATCAACGTCTAAAGAGTCTACGTCAAAGAATTTCAGTATGTCAAAAGAGTCCATTCTTTATGTTGACATTTTTAAAAATGTCTGTTAAAATTGTCGATATCAGAATTATTATTTGTTTCAATAATTGTAAAATTTCAAATTATTTGAATCGAGTAAAGGTTTTGGAAACACTTGAAAATGTTTAATAGATTCAAGTGAGAAGGCGAGAAATTATCGTTTGTAAAAAGTCGAGCGATTCAAGTAGGATTTGGACATTGAAGAAGGAAGATAAGTTTTTAAATGACATTTCGTAGGAATGAGTGTCAAAATCAGAGTGTTTATCCTTTATACTTCCACATGAAAAGAATAAATCCTTATATCTTGAAAGTTATATCACTGAAAGCTAAGGATCATGAACCCAAATTGGTCATTAAATATTTAATTGTTGAATAGTTGAAATTCAATAAAAGATTTTTTTAATAATTCACTGATACATGTTATGGAATTTGAATCACATTTCATACGTGATCATGATAATTAAAATAAGTTCATTAAAACAAAAATTATGCTACAAAGTATCAAAAAGGTGTCACATGATTATTTTAACTTGAATAACTTTATGTCTTGGTATTTTGTTCAAAGAATTTTATAATAAAAATAATAATAATAATAATAATAATAATAATATTAATAATAATAATAATAATAATAATAATAATAATAATAATAATAATAATAATAATGATAATAATAATAATGATAATAATAATAATAATAATAATAATAATAATAATAATAATAATAATAATAATAATAATAATAATAATAATTATTATTATTATTATTATTATTATTATTATTATTATAACAATCGCTAAATAATGGCATCGATTTAAATTTGACGAAAAGCACCAAATCCAATATATATATTTTACTACAATATATTTCGACAGAATCACTGTCATCTTCGGGTAGAATTGAAATCAAAATATATCAATATAAATTGCTCTTTTTTTAAGCAAACTAATTAACTAATTCATTAATTTTTTAAAATTAATTTCGCTAAAAATTTTCAAAATTCTGTTTTTATATTCAAAGTTTTAAAATATTTTTAAAACTTTTAAAACTCACAAAAGTTGAAATCAAACAAGATTCTAATAAATTTTCCACAAAATTGTGTTTACTAATATTAATCAATTGCTTCAGTCGATAGTGATCAGGAACTTGAAAACGAAGATGACGGAAAGTCATTCCAATGTATGTGGCATTGCACCCATGACAAAAATATTCATAATCAAGATCCGAAAACCATCTAAGTAATAATTGAAATCCACTAATAAACACAAAGTTTAAAAAACAGGAATTAGATTACACGTTGAAATGTAAGTCAAAACAAAAAACTGTGCTTGCTGATATGAATCAATTCCCTCAGTCGACAGTTATCCAGAACTTGAGAACGGAGATGACGGGCAATCATTATAATGTATGTAATAATAATAATAATGATAATAATAATAATAATAATAATAATAATAATAATAATAATAATAATAATAATAATAATAATAATAATAATAATAATAATAATAATAATAATAATACTAAAACTGTAAATAATAATGAAAATATCTAACAAATGATTCCTGAATTTAATTATATCAATTAAAATAGCAACAACAGTCAAAACCGACAAATATTTATAGCAAAATCATAATAAATAACTCTTTTCAATAATTTTTCTAATTCTTGAAATACGAATTACACATTGAATAGAGAATTTTCTTTGTTATGTGACGTTTTTGTCTAAAGGTTAAACAATATTTATATATTACAAGCTGTTCGCGTCAAAAATGAAGGAGCAATTTTTAGTTTCGATATATTAAAATTCCGGCTGAAAATTTATATTTAATTGTATTCAAAACATATAACCATAAAAACATTATTTAACTGAAAAGCTCTTTAATGACAATATTTTTAGTAAATGTTTTCGAGTTATTAAGTAATTGCCCCTGATATGATGTCTCTTCAACTAAAATAATTTTTTTAATATTTATCTATTTATAATATTAGAGTACTATAAAAAATCATTTATCAATTTAATTTTGTTAATAGCGTTATATCCAGACAGACTGACAACAGAAATTATGATATTTAATGATTAATAAAGGAAGATTTTTTTCTATTGCTGCTTATAATGTTATTTTATTACACTAATACCTCGCTTATCGTAAAGTATGCGTTCCAAGTTTGTATAACGTTAAACGGAGTAATCATGTATTTGTTAATTCTAAAAATTTGATAATAAACCATGAATAAAAATTAAGATATTAAAAGATATAATGAAGTCTTTTCTTATAATGACCAAGTTTACAGTATTAAATTATTTCATTGCAAATTTTTACATTGTAATTATTAAGGTTTAATTAATAAACATTGTCACAAGTTATTATATGTAACGAATTTTTACAGTAACAAATGAGATCAAGTACCTCTATATAAACGGAAAGAGTCATGTGTTAATTACATGCATATTTTGAATGAAACGAATTTAATTCAAATTATCAAATATTATTATTTTTATTTATCTTTATTTACTTTTTGACTATGGATTTAGTTTTATATTTAACACGAATTGACTGCACTTCTTTTTCAAGTGGTTTTGTCAAATAACATTTGAAATTGACATTGCGATAGAAAGCTAAATGAAGACAAATGAAATTAATAATATTTGATCATTTGAATAAAGGAAATTTCTTTCAAATAAAATTGTTAATTAAAGCAGATCAAAAGTGAAAAAAATGTTAAATTATTTTACTGATATAATTATTATAATTCCTTAAAAGATAAAATTTTAAAATTTTAAACCTATAAAGATAATGGTCACATCAATACCAATACAAATAGAATGTTTATATTGTCAATTTCTTAGTTCTGTCTAAATTCGATTATTTTCACTTCATTTACATTTTTAATATTAGAATTTATAATCCATGGTTAATTAAATTAATTTTTTATGTATGGCTACATATAAAGATTACAATATTTGGAATGTTGTAATAAATAAATAAACTGTATTCACATGATTCTGTTTTATATTGTAATTTTCCCAAAAAAAATCGACTTTTTAAAGATTTCACACTTCGGCAAGCGCACTATAAGCTTCACGTCCATAAAAAAGGCTGCAGCATTCAAAAAAAATTCCCTAGAGCCTAAGCTTAAGATATTCTGGTAGTTTTGCAGTCCAGTTAAATATTTAAGTTTGTAATGCGGCCCATTAAATTAAAAGGTTGGACATCCCTGGTTTAGTTCAACGTTTAATTCTAACAAATTCGTACATATTTTATACTAACGTATAAATGTATAATGCGTGCTGTATATCCGAAAGCGCCCGCTAAAAGAAGCCTACTTCTGTATTATAATATTTATTTAAAATTTAATTAACCTTATTTTACTGTACATTTTTTAAAAATATATAATTTTTGGAGAAAGGAACACTAATTTCAGTTGAAATTTAAAATTAAATTTCCAGGAAAAGGACTCTTCTTCTCCTGACCCCTCCGCATCACGTTCTGATAACAAATATTTGTTATAATTCGATAGCACGTAAAACTATGCAACGCCACTGGTTGTATCTAAAATTTTAAATTTTAATTTATTTTGCAATATAGTTGATTTACTCATCTAAAGGATTAGTTTGAATATCAGAGAGGAAACAGTTTTAAAAGTTTTCAAAAATAATTAAAAAAGCTCTTTAGAAAATCTCAAAAATTAAGAAAATTCATTTTAATAATTTCATAATATTATAAAATATTTGTTTCTAACATAATTATACTTTTATAATTTAAAATTAGACAAATTTATTAAAATTCAATTAAGAATTGGGCAGGCTAGAAGAAAAATAATAAAGTTAAAATTATCCATAAATTTAGAACGACAAAAACAATAAAAAAGATATATAAAAATTCATATTTCTACTCGAAGAGAAAATTAGCAATTAGCAAATAAACAAGTAGGGTAATTTATTTGGTTCTTCAGAGTTGAAAATTGGATACAGTTTGCCTTTAAGAATGAATTAATTGTCCTAAGCTATAACAAGCTGATAGCTTATGCCATTTCCAAATTCCATCTGCTATAAGCAAAAGAATGCACACACTGCCTGATATGTGAAAATATTGATTTATATCGTGCAGTCAATAAAAGGATTTTAAAAAATTTTAATATATTCAGTTTTAACATCAGTTATAACATTAGTCTAATTTATAAGTCAATACACAAGTAATTGCCCTGTTGGAAACTTCACAATTTTACAGCTATATACAATAAATAAATTAGGTATTAAATGTCATGTGAGTGAGACGCACAAATTATCTACTTATAGCAGATTACATTTTAAAGTTGTGTATGGTTTGATATATTTTCTGATAGAATATTATTTTTTATTGTTTCATGTAAAGTCTTACTGGTGTTTCCAAAATAGATAATGCCACATATGTCATTAAACATTTTGGGCTTATTTCTTTATATAATTGACCAATTTCTGCTTCAGTCTCTGTAATATTTGTCCTAGAAGTATTATCAAACCTGTCAATTTTAGCTTCTCAAGAATCTCGGAGTTCATATAATCACTAATAAATGCCATTTTAAGGTAAAGGTACATTCTTTTTTTATTCCTTCGTTTTTTATAGTATTTTCTATTAACCATGAATGTACTGGTTTTAAGAGATCGTTTTCATGATATTTATTTCTATTTTCAGATAATAATAGATCAACAATATAAAACTTGATTAAGTATTTATTAACTAATGTTTGTACCAGTAAAATACTTGATGTTTTTGTTCATTTTTGATCAGTTTTATTTTTCATATATTAGCAACTAAATTTAGATTTTTGCAATTAGAAACGACCAGTGAATTGTATTATTAATTATTTAATTTTATTGAATGATTATTTTAATGTAATAAAGGGGGATAACAGAAGGTTTACAATACCTTTGAATTATAAACTGGCCACATCCTTTCATACGAATGTTCATGGGCTCCGAAGACCAGATCCACTCCATATTCATAAAACAACTTTTCAAGCCCGAAAACGAACATTGATCCATACCGTTTAACGGTGATTGGCATTCCAACCCTGATTGCGTTTATTGGATTTTCACAATGCTGTCCATCGTCGCTATTACTACAATACATAGGCCGATGACCCATTGCTATAATCCAAGGTCGAACGGCACGGTTTTCTGGTTTGTTTGCTTCCTATTGAATTATATATATATAAAATTTAATGTAGAAATCCAAAGTGGTTTAAGAATTAGAGCTCTTCAAATTACGACCGGCGGAGTTTTCAATAAAAAATTATNCAAAGTTATTTAACACTAGATTTACGGGTAAAAATAGCCGTAAAAATAGGCTTGTGAAATGAGGAAGTCAGTAAAGGAGAGTAATTTATATTTACCTATATTTCAAGATGTATCTAAAAACCAACATATGTATTCAAAAAATAATAAATCAGTATTATATATATATATATATAGCAATAGAATTTTAAATAAGTCAAATTGTCTCAGTAAATCTAGTGTTAAATTAAATTTATATTAAAAGTATCTATGGGCAGATACAGTGAAAATAAAACAATTTTGATTAAATATTAGAATAATTGTAATTTTATAAATTTTTATCGCGCATCTAAGCTTTTGTTTATTCTAATTCAATGTCATTTCAAACATATAACTTTTTATCTTCAAAAACAATTCAACTTCAAAGTATCACAGTAAAGAAGATTTTGAAATTGAAATCATATAAAATGATATAGATTTGAGAAATTATGATTACCTTTGTCATGAAATTCGATTTTACTTTCCGGATAATTTTATTAATTAACACTAATGGAATGTGCGAACAAACTTTATAATAAGTCTTATTTTCTGGAAAAAGCAGCATTAATGAAGGCAAATATGCAAACTATGAATATCTAAAAATACTAAAAGGCCATATTATGCACAACAAAAACGTTCCTTTCCTTTTCGTAAGACTATCAAATGTTTAGCAACCCATTTACCAATGGTTGATCAATGAAGAAAAATATAAAAGAATTTTCCGAAAAGCCGACTCACTTTATTAGTTTGGAAACAAATGATTTCTACTTCCTTTTTATGTAGAAAAAAGTCATTTTTACTCTCTCTATATTAACTTCGCTGATGTTGGTATGTTTGTATTTGCCACGCAAATTTTGTGAGGCCAAATTAACCTACTTTCCGTGATGGGATTGAGCAGAAATTGGGTAAGTTTTATACATTTTTATAGATTGTCGAGAACACTATCAAAATTTCAGATAAATCCGATCACGGAAAGTGGGTTAATTTAAAATATATTGATTTGTCAAATCTTGTGTTATTTCCTTATTTCAATATAAATTCTTATCTATTCATTAACTTCGGATTAAAGAGATAATGTAATTATATCTAAAATATGTTATATAAGTTTGAACCTTATGTCCATATAGATATTTAAAGTGCAAAATAGTTGACATTTTTTAATATATTATATTATGTCAAATATTATGTCAATATATTATGTCAAATATAATACAAATTAAGAGAGTTTCAAAAACCATGTTTTTTATGGTTGATTTTTTAAAAATCATTTTTATTATACTTCTATTAATTATATTATAGTAAAATATTTTTTTAAAATATTCTTTTAATTATAAAAACAAATCCAACTATGCTTGTTCATGGTTTCCCGGAATTGTCATGTAAGGTATTTGTGCTGCTACTGGTTGGATTTGTCTCATGAATTGGTCACCAGTTTGTGCGTTGTACTAAAGATAATAAAAATGTGAGTATACATTACGGATGTCGTTCTGCTCACTGAATCCATATTATACGCAAAATCACCAACATGAAGAACCATGTCATATAAACCACTTTCCGTTTCTCTTTGAATCGCCGCCAATGATCTGGCATTTAGATTACCCATGTCTCCAAGTACCACATATCTTGTTGGCCAGTTTGTTCCAGCTGGAAAGGTCCTGAATGAATGAATCTCTGACCATCCAAATCGTGATCCAACAAGATAATCTATTTAATTATATATGCTTACATAGTTTTAAAATTTATCTGAACTTTGAACAAATTGAAATAACAATTATAATTCATAAATAATGTATTCATACAGAGATTCTGAAAGTGGATTTTACATGAAATAAATTCATTGAAAAAATGTTTATTTCTGTAGTTTTTAAGATGTTTATAGCGTTATTTATATTTAAAACATAACTTCAAATATAGCTAAAATATAAATTCCACATTATGTCGACTTTAAATACTATTATTATTATTATTATTATTATTATTATTATTATTATTATTATTATTATTATTATTATTATTATTATTATTATTGTTATTATTATTATTATTATTGTTATTATTATTATTATTATTATTATTATTGTTATTATTATTATTATTATTATTATTATTATTATTATTATTATTATTATTATTACAATTATTATTATTATTATTATTAAGAGTTCTTACTGTATTGTGTAGAAGGCAACAAATTGTTTAATGTAACACGATGCATAAAAATTTCTCTTTTTTGTGATCCCCCATCGATAAATTTGTCAACTGTTCCATTTTGTTTATGATTGAGTGCACTATTGGAACCATAAATGACAATGCTCTCGTTTACCCAGGATAGTGTGACCCATGTCACCACAAATGTAGTCGTATCATCTAAGTTAATAATAATAATAATAATAATAATAATAATAATAATAATAATAATAATAATAATAATAATAATAATAATAATAATAATAATAATAATAATAATAATAAATGTATTTAAATAAATATTGAAAAATATTCACTTCCAATTGCGAGATGTATCTGCTCGGGTTGATTGTACAATTGACCGGAACTGGCGTAAATATATAACTCTAATACAATGACAAAAATACATTGTTTAATCATTTTTCAAAATAATAACGTCAATGGACTTTAGATATTTGATAGATTTAAACAACGAATAACCAAATATTAAATCAAATAGTTAATTTTACCATTTAATGTAGAAACATTTTTGAATTTTTGGTCAAATAATAATCATATTTTTTCACTGAAAATTTAATGTTTAAACATATTGAAATTGAAAAAAATATTTTTAGACGGGTATCAAGTGAATTTTATGTGAGGATGGGTGAAATTAAAATTTTTAGTTTTTTATAAATATAGATGATGTTTATTATATATTCGTTAATATATATTACTGATTCTTAACCCATTTTGGTTTGCAGCACACTAGGTGAATCTTAAAAATTTTAAAAATGTAATTTGTTTAAAATATATTTTGACGAGCTTTTAAAAATATGTTTAAAATATTTTGAAAAACGTTTTTTTCTTTACTATTGATCTTTTAATTACTATTTCATTTATACTAAACATTTCAGGATATTGATCAATTTATTTTTTCCTCTTGTAAGGACGAATAATATTAAATTAATCAAAATTAAATTAATTGTCATAATATTGTGGATAATTAAATTTAGTAATAAAATATTATATATGTTGGGTCTTATTAATTCAAACTCCACGCGTCCTTTTAATCGTAAATAACAAAACAATAAATTACCCACCGTATATTTGAATCACAAATCTATCAAAATCCAAAAATATAATCAACGACAGAATTTTACCATTTTAATCGGTTCTCCGCTCGGTGCTGATGCTTTGTCAAAATCTTTTTCAATATTCACCTTTTAATCGAACTCTTTATATTTAATCTGATCCGCTTTCAATTCACTTTTCTTCTCACGTCTCAAATATTTCCTAACTCTATTCGTTTGTTTCCCTAACTTCCTGATTACCCTAAACTCAGTTTCTTCGTGTCCCTAGCTGAGGCAGAATGCCGATTATTTTTAATTTCGACTTTGCTTTTATACTAGAATAATTACTTTGTTTAATTGGTTTTTGACCGGATTGCTCCTATCTGACAATGGTTTGACAACCGGTTCCTCGAACGTTTTTTGAACCATATCGTGATTAATTGCCTCCCTTTGTTAATCTTTCGTAGTAGTCCTAAACTTTTTTTGTCTCCATTAATCATGATGTCATGATAAAGGCCTTCCGAGATTCTATTTTTGTTTACTATTTTTGTTTATTTTCTGTTTTAACACATTCAAATGCTTTTCAACCCTTTCTAACCATTTTCTAATAAATCCTTAATCACCATCTTGTTGACCATTAGCTAATCTATACCCGTCCCGTTCTTGCGATTAAATTCCGATAAATTTACAATTTATGATTTTTTCGGATTTCCGGATTTTTGCCTTTCGTAACTGCTTTTGCCATTTCCTTATACTGTTTCCATCATAATTTCCTTTGCTATCAATCCTGTGCATGACCACAATTTTATTTGTCTTTTTCATTCAGCCTACATTTCATTTAAATTTATTTTTAATTTATGGACCTCAACATATATATTTATATTACAGTGTCACCAGAAAGTTTAAGGTTAACTTTTAAAATTGAAGAAATTCGTTAGTATGGGGCTAAAACCCCGTAAATTATATTTGTTTTACCTTAATAAGTGTTTCCCGTTAGTTCTAAGCTGTTATGCTCACATGAATGACCTTTTAAGTACAACGTGAGCCAAAATATGAAAAAGTAATTTATTGACATGCAATTACAGTGTAAGAAACAAGAAATAACAAGCCACAGACAATCGATAAAACATATAATAAAGCAGAATACGTGTCTCATAATAATGATAACACTCAAAATTTAGTCAGGTACCCCTAGTTTTTCAATACAGCTATGATTCGAAGTGGCATGGACTGAACAAGTTGATTACATTTCGCGGGTGTCATTTCTGAGCATTAGGATTCCTTTATTCTTTGATGTAACTACTCCATATTCTGTAAGTCGCATGTGTTTACCTTCCTCTTCATGTTTATCCACAGATTTTCAATGAGATTCAGGTCCGGGCTGTTACCTGATCGGTCAAGCACCTGGATGTTTTGGTCTTGAAACCACAGCATTGAATGTTTAGCAGTGTAACATAGGTCGGAATCTTGCTGAAAAGATGTTGTACCACTACCCTTAAGCAGTTTTTACTTATGCTTTGTTTGGAGAACTTTAGCATGGATTGGAAATGTTGACTGAAAATGTATTATCTTCTTGCACACGACAGCAGAAATCTGCTTACCATGTTTGTGCACCTTATAAAGCTTACATATAGCACATTAACAGCTTTGATTTTCCTTGCGTTACTTGTATAGGTAATATAGATCCATTGTTGAATCCATACCACGTCGAACCACTCATATTGTACTTAAAATTTCATTCGTGTGTGTCATCGTAACAGTTTGGAACTAACGGGAGTCACTTACTAAGATAAAATAAGTATAATTTACAAGGTATCTGTCTCATACTAACGTATTGGAAGCAGTAATTACCTAGCACCAATCAATTTATTCATTTAAAAAATATTACCTTTCAGGTGATACTGGATACCTAAATTTGTCAAAATAGAAGTCGTTTAAATACTCGATTCAGTGTCAATAAATAATTTCATTTATTTATTTTTCCACTTTTGTTATTTCAGCTTTTTTACTGATCCCAACAAAATTGTCAAAGATTTTCTAATGTGAAAGCAATTATTTATTGTATTATTTTCTCATTACTAAAACTCACGATTTTTATTTATCAATTTCTGGTTGAATGAATTTTCTTTACATTAAATGTTCGTTTTACCGCTATCTTTTTGTTACTTTTCATCAGTCTAAATTTTACGTAAAGTTTTTGGAAACATGTAATTCACTTCCAAATATGAAAAATTCAACTAATTAAAACAATTTTAAGTAGGCCTTGGAAGTTTAAAAAATTGACTATTTTATACATACTTAATGATGTAGCGTAATAAATTTTCGGTAATTTGTTTAAATCGAAAAGTTGTGATCTTAGGATTAATTTGAACTGTTTAGGACAGTGTCATGTAAGCAATTGGATTAGGACGACGAATATTTCAAATAAAAACACATGGGGTTTATATGATGCTCGGGTAAAGAAGAAATTTGGAGTTATCTAACAGTGAAAAAAATTCCTAGACATTGATTTTTAGAACACAATCATACTGTAAAATTCGAACCTACCAATCTTTTTGATTTTATACAAAGTGTCAAGAAGACTAATATTTATTAATATAACATATCGTTATAATGAAATTCCTAAGTTATGATGAATTTTGTAATTTGGAGTTGCAATTTTTCCACTACAATCTGAGCCAGATTTACCTATAAGCAGTAAGTTACTCGCCTGTGGCCCATGTTGTTCACGAAAAATGTTATTCCGTAAAATCAAATCACTAGTTATAATGTGTATAAATGGGTACAATATTTAATCTAGGCATAATTTCTGTCTATATGTATATCGCTTGTTTTGTAGTGACCCTAGTCCTTTCCATTCAGGCATATAACAAAAAGTTCATAAACAGTACATTTCAACTCTGCATAATTGATTATATTGATTCAGATGATGGATTTAATTCTCCTTGTAATTTTTTTGTAATCAACACTAAAGGAAAATGTGAACAAACTAAATATTAAGTGTTATGAAGAAGAATTGAATAATATATTACTTATAATCATTAAGTAGTAAAATGTTTGTTAAATGAATAACAATACATTAAAATGGAAGTGAATTATCAGAATAAAAAATTTCATTTAAATGATAAATAATTAAGTTATTTTTAAATGTTAAAACAATTTTTTAAAATTTCGGAAAGATTTTAAAATAAACAAATTAGAAAAATTGGAAAGCTTATTTAATTTTTACAAAATAAAATAATTAATAACTTAATCAAGTCTTATAGAATAAAATTGTAAAGGGGTTTGAACATAAAAAAATGTTTCAACTGAAAATATTTGATAACTCAATAATGATAAAAGAATTGAAAAATTAATATTTAAATAAAAAAATTAAGAGAGCATCTGTTTCTTCATGTCGATTTTCTTTAGTAAAGAAGGTGCCAACTTGACATATTCTGACGAGTGCTGATCAAAAATATTGTCCACATATTCTGGGCTCGTTCGAAGAATTTCTATAGTTTGAAATGTGTTTAAAATTTTCTTCAAATCGTCAAGTTCTTTCTGTAAATTAAGCACACTTTGTGAATACTTTTCTAGATCGAGTTTTATTTTTATGAAATCTTTTTCGTCACTTTTGGATTTCATTTCCATAAATTCAGCTGTTTGGGATATCGCATTTGTTTTCAATGTCATTTGAGCAATATTTTCTTGAATTATTTTTAAGCTGTTTTCCAATTCTGTAATTTCTCTCTGTAATTTTTGACGTTTTAACTAGAATCAATATGTTTTTTAAATAAAAATTAAATTGTTAGAAATAATTACTTTTAATGAAATTCAGTTATCATTAATTTTGACGAAAGATTAAAATATCAAAAATTTTATTATACTTAACAAAAGTTTTTGGCTTTGTGTTTATCAAATACTAGCTGGGGTACCCGGGGGTTGCACGATTTAAAAAATAGTAAACAGATTCAAAATAAAGAAATTTATTTCAATTCATTCATTAAAAAAAAATAATTTAAAAAATACATAAAAATTTAATTAAAAAAATCTCGGAAGTTGCTTTTGGGGACCAAATTTTACGATGGGAAGCCGACTTCTGATGCAATTTTCAGTAGTGCAATGTATAAATGAAATTTTAAATTAAGTATAATAGCACTTTAAAAATTTGAAAAATGTGGTCACCTGGCGTTGAAACATAGCCTATGACCTGTCCCGAGTCAAATGATGGCAACATACAAAATTTCAGCACCCTAGGTCCATCAGTAGGGAATTCTATGGGTAACAAACAAACAAACAAACTTTCATCTTTATATATTAGATTATAAATTTGTGATTTTTTGATCTTTTGTCAAAATGAAAATAACTGAAACATCATCAAAAACAGATTTAAGGTGACCAAAAAAATAAAGGATTTTACTGAGAATTATTTTGACATTTTTTTATTGTTAGTTTAAAGCTGGTCTATAAATCTGGTCAAGCCAAGTTCAGTGCAGTTTCTTTGTCTAATGGTATTATGATATACCCGCTACTTCTGTTCCCAGTATCAGTGACATTATGGCTTGTATATAAGCTTTAGAAAATGCATAATTTCAAATTTTCATTACACAGAAATCAAAATTTGGAAAAGTTTATGAATAAGACTTTGTCAATTAATTTAGAAAAGATCAATAAATTTTTAAATTTTTTTAAATTTTTTTAACTTTCTTAATTATTGGATAAATATTATGTTATTTGTTTGTTTAAATTCATTCATTACTCTGGTAACGGATAACAAGATATGGCTTCAAATTATTCTTTATACCAGTGATTCCCAATGGCGGTGGTATCGCCCACTGTTGGGCGTTGAAGATCTAGGGGGATTTTTTGGTCAAAGGCTAATTAAAGGGGTTGGCGTTGAGGATTAGCAACCGCCGTCCGAAGTAATGGGACGAGTCAGGTCACAAGATTTACATAAGTGCAGAGTATTGAATTTTTGCTTGTTCTCACAGGTTCATTAAACATTTTACTATAAATACTTGACGCAGAGAAAGTGTAAACCTACAATTTCTGTGCGGTATCTAAGGATAACCTTCGAGTATCTCCTTATTAAAAATATATTATTTGTAAAATCTACATAGGTGCATACGTACATATTTACTACTATTATTTTTTTACACTCCAGATATTTTTTGTATTATGTTCACTCTAACTGCAGTCGGTTCTGAGCTGACCACAACTTATAATTATTATTTTTATTGCATTTTTAAAGATAAACCCATGTTTGCTTCTAAGAAAAAATGTAGAACATTTGACCAAAATACATCCTGATAAAAAATAATATTATAATATTCCCTCCTTATTGCTAAATCGGGAAGCCCCACACTATTGGAGAAGAATTAAAACTGCCAGCTGTTCGTGAGGTTCTAGGTACTGTACTGTAAAAGCCACCGTGTGACATTATTAAGAAAAATTCCATTAAGTAAAAACAAATTGACGAAATTGGCGAGGATGTAGAAAAACTGATTTTTTGAAGAATACCGAGTTTCTTTATAGCTCGATGAATCTACTTTATCAAACAATGTGTCTTTACTTCTTGTGTACATTCGTTTCATAAAAGATGAAAAAAATTGTCAAGAACTATACGCAAGTAAATTAGAAAGTGATACCAAAAGAAAATTTATATTTGATGTATTGGAATATTATATTAAATAAAATATATTTCTCTTAGTAATATCGTATCCGTTTCTGCTGGTGGTGCTCCGACCATGGTTGAACAATACCGCAGGTTGATTTCATATCTGAAAAATGCGGTACTAAATTTAATCTCCATGTATTGTGTGAGTAACAGGCAACATTTGCAAAAACGTTTAGTGATGACCTGCATTTCTCGCTCCAATATGTAATTACAGCAATTATCAAGATCAGGATCAATGCTTTCAATAATAGATTGTTTCGAAAGCTTTGTGATGAAAACGACGAAGGCCTCAATCGTTTACTACTTCACATTGAAGTTCACTGGCTATCAAAAGGTACCTGTCTAAAAATATTTTATGAACTATTTCACTTATAACATTTTTTGAAAACAAGGATGATTCGTTGAGAGAGAATTTAGCTTATTTAACTGATTTATGTAATAAATTTAATGAAATGAATCTACAGTTACAAGGAGATGATTTGATTTAATCAAAGCAAAGGTAACTATTTCTGTGTTTGTGTTAAAACTTGCCCTGTATAAAAAAAGTTTGGTTCGAAGACAATTCTATTAGTTTCAAAATCTTTCCTCAGCCGAAACAAATGATGTCGACATTCTGGCTTATTGTCAGTATTTTTAAGCACTTAAAGAAGATATAACAAATAGATTTCAGGATGTCCTCAGCATGATCATCCCAGTTTGGGCCCTAAAACCTTACTCAAACCTACAAACAGAAGAATTATCACGCAAGATCAGTTGATAGAACTGTCAACAAACGAAGAGTTAACATTGAAATTAAAAAATGGATATCAAGAATTTTGGCTTCAAAAGCAAATTCCAGTATTATATCCAATATTATATCCGACCGTATTTGCATTCCTATCTTCATTTTAACCGAAAGAGGAATTAGTTTTAGTTTTCAATATAGTGGCAACTTAATAGCGACAAGTCAATAGCGGCAACTTAAGATTATAGGTGACAGAAATGGTACCAAATATCGAAAAATTAGTGTCATTACACCAGGCTCAGCCCTCTCACTAATATTATATTCATTTTTTAGTAAAACATACTTTCTAATCAAATGTTGAGCAATACCCCAATATTGTTAATATCTTTTAATCAAATAATTTCTAAAATCTTGCTTGTTTTTCACCCAAGACCCGGACGTCATGGAATCATTCTTTGAAAAAGTTGACTACGACCCAATAAAGTTGGGAACCTGGTGATTACAATTACATTGTTGATTTCAAGAAGAGAGTTGATAAGTTTCTGCTTTTTCTGAAAGAGGGACAGTGTGTATTTTTCCTTTCGAAAGGGTACAGTAGACCGAAAAAGGTTGGGAACCTCTGTTTTATAAGTTTAAATTTATGCTAAATTTTTACAACACATTTTACAACTTGTAAATCAATGAAATGAAATTTCTAAATATAAAATTAAATAAAAATTTTTTTTATTTAACGTAATTGATAATATTCAAAGGTGAATCCTAAAAAATATTTAACTAAACACTACTGGGGTAATAATTCTGTATGGAAACTATTATAGTTATCGTTAGTCACGATTTCGATTGTCCCTACATCAAAGGTATAGAGGCGGCGTATTCATTGTTGAATTCTGTTTAAGAGTGCCAGAAAGAGAATAATGGGGAATTATAAATTTTGTGAAATATAAAAACTGTTACAAATAATAAACATGCTCGAACGAAATTTAGGAGGACATGCAACTAAAACTTAAATAATTTATAAAACTTATTGTAAATTGTATCTTTTGTTTTGTTTCATTCATATTTTGTATTGATTTGGCAAATATTGTGCAATAATTGATACAGTGATTTTGATTGTATACGGAAGGGCAAATAAAGATATTCAGTGGAATCCTTGCGGTATTTCTAGTTATCATAATCTATAAGAATGAAATATATATTTCACTCTTTTTAGAGAATAATTTCTCTCTTACCTCAATAAATTTACAAACTATCACGGATCTACTAAAAAATATAAATATTTTTCAAAAATATTCTGGAGAAAGAGATGTCATCAAATGGGATAAGCAATTCAAGCCCAAACTCAGTTGTTGATAGCCTTCACCTTTCTGGATTATATACTAGATCTTCGATTCGAAGGCCCATTTTTTGACATTTGAAAAAAATCAGGCAGAAACTGCAAGAACCTATACTGAGTCTCAAAATCCATCTTGTCGAAAACTTTTGGTTATGCCCCTAGATTAACTAAATGGTAACCAGGTAAAACTATCAAGTATTATTTTGGCTCTTTCACGCTCTTAGGGGAGCTGGCAAAAATCAACGATGATGGGATCACAGTAACGAAAAATTATACAGGGAGTGATTTAAGTTTGTGAATGTGAGGTGTTTTAAATATTTCAATGATTTATTTAGATAATTTTAAATGATAAATAATGGACTATCAAAATAATTTTTAAATTGAAAAGCGATTTTGTTAACGATAAATTTTAAATAAAGTTTTATTAGTAAATAATTTTCAAATAAATATATTTTAAATATCGAAATTTTAATAAATGGTTTTGAAAATATTTTATTCAAGGCTAAAAATTTGTTTGAAAATTATACAATTTTTCATTAGATAAATACTTGAAATTATGGCGTTATCTTTTCAATCTAATTTAAAAAATAATTTAGAATGTTTTAGCAGCTTCTAATAGTAAAAATTGCCAAAAACGAAAAGCTTCAAAAATTCAAACTAATAAGAAAATATGCAAAATGCTAGAAACAGATTTATTTGAGACGATTTGTTGATTTTTGTGGGCCAATAAGCAAGACACAATATGAAATGAAGTATATATTTGGCATTATTGATAGATATAGATAGTATGTTACGCTACATTCATTGAAATCACAAGATGAAAATACAGTTATTTCAATAGCTGGATATTAAAATGCGGTGTGCTAAGATTAATGCATTGTGACAGAGGAAAGTCATTTGAAAAGAAAGCGATGAAAGACTTGTGAAAGTACATAACATCAAAATAATGTACTCAAGCGCGTACCATCACTCAGAAAATGCACAGTTTGAAAGGCAATCCAAAACAATTAGAGATGGTATTCATATTACCCTAAAAGACAAAGCTCACAAAAATTAGATTGATTTTTGGATGATGTTGAATTTATGTTGAACTCAACATTTCAAAAATCTATTGGCTAAACTACATGTGAGAAAGTATTTGGAAAGGAGTTTATAGGTTGTCTTATAAACATACCAGATCAATGAAAAATTTCTGATAAAATTACGGAAAAGAAAGTAAATGTAGGTGATATGGCCTTAATAAAGATTAATACAGATAACAAGAAGGATGACCGATATATTTGGCCTGCTCAAGTCATCAAACAAATCCACGATAGGAAATATGAATTGCAATTACAAAATTGGAAACTAATTATTGAACATTGAAGGGCTAAAATCTTTTAAATGAGGGGGATATAAGGATATATATATATATATATAAATTAAATATTAACTTTAAAAATTAATTAAATAAATTATTTTAAAATAGTATTTTCAAATAACCATTTTAAATGTATGTAAAATGTTAAAGGATCAAAGTCACTTGAAAAGGGCAGTGCCAAAATTTTATTGATATCAAAAAAACATCGATATATTTACTGATTCATAGTCAAGCTTTTTTAATAAATACAATAGAAATCACTGGTGAAATTTGGAAAAAGTTCTTATAAAATGTTAAATTTTTATAAATTTAAAATAATAAATTTAGTATGTTATTGTGAATGAAATGTATGCTGAATAAAATCTGTTGTTCTGAAAATATCAATACTTGACTCTGAAAAACTCCTTAAAGATATTGTGTGTTTTAATAATATTGGAAAACAGTGTTTTATTTGAATTATATTATTGAGAGATTATTATTTTATGGACGTGATAAATAGAAAATTCAAGTTAGCTAATATCGTGGTCAATATTATAATAATAAGATCCAACAATTGAAATTTATTTTCATAAGATACGAGGGATATTTAAGGGTTAAAATACAGATTATTTTTATTTAAGACTTATTATTTAATTAATCGCTATTTCCTCAGTGAAGACTTTGGATAAAGATGGTAGACTAAAAAAGCTAAGTGATTCAAACTTCATGTTAGACTTTTATTGAAGCAACGCGCTAGATACGTTATCAGAAAAGGCCGAGTATAAGGAAATCGCATTGTAATATATATGAACTTTATAGGAAATCTGTAGAGGCCGGTTCCAAATAATCTTACTGATATTCACTGTAAAATAAAAATAATTGTTGTGATCCAATTTGTTCTATGACTGAAAACAAACTAAAATGTACATCACAAAAGATCGAAAATGATAACATCTCGTAAAAGTAAATTTGTTTGCTGAATTGGGGATTCCTGTTACGATGTACAAAAATCGCGTTGTAAGAAAACGAAATTACGTTACAAGAAAAATTTTCACATTCTTTTAACCGCGTTGTAGCTAAAACGCGTTTCAATAGTGACGCGTTATATGATGGTTTACTGTAATTACTATTTATAATATAATAATTTATAATTAATAATGACTAACTTGTAAACTATAATTCCTTTTAGTTTGAGAAATACTAATTTCCAAGAATTCCACCATAGTTTTCGAATGTTGTTTTTGGTTGACTTTTTTTTCATATTCAGATTTCGAGAACAAAATTTGTTCGTTTAATTCATTAAGATTTTTCCTGACTTCACTCATTTTCTGTTTGTTGTTTTGAACCATTAAATTCGATGTTTTCATTTCTTTCAACAATCTCGTGTGGTTTTGCCTTTCGTTTTCGATTTTGCTATTTTTTTCTTTCGTTAAAACCCTCAGCTGTCGAATTTCTTCACGGATTTGATAAAGAAAAACCTCTTCTCGGTCGAGCCAGAGTTTTCCGAGTCGGAATACCTCTTCTAGTTTGACATTGATATCTGGTAACATTAAAAGCAACGGATATTGGTTGGTGTCACAGTTTTTGGTAAGCCGATCAACTAGAGTTGATTTTGTTAGTAAATCTAAATTCATTTTTGTCTTAGAACTGATTATTAACAGACGAAACTGATTGATAATTCTGTCGATTTCTGAACTGTAGCTTTCGATTTTCATTTTATAATCGCTCGATTTGCTGCTGTATTCTAGATTATAAAAATCATCAATTGATAGTTTTTTCAGTTTCATCAATGACTCCTTTTCAAAATTATCCATTATGATTTGTAGAATTTCCTGACTATACTTAAGATTCTCGTGGAAATCTGTCAGGTTTTCTATAATTAACAAACAATCCATTTTCTCTGTTCTATTGATAGATTTTGCAAAGTCATTGATAACTTTTAACAAGCTATTTTCAGAGTCTATTGTAATCAACGTCAATTGTGAATTGTCTTTAATCGAACCGAAGAAATTATTCATGGATTTCAAATATAAATTGTAGGATTTTTCGTTTACATCATTTACTTTATAAAATTCTGTTAAGGCTCTTTTGAGTTCTTGTTCTTGATCTGTTATTGATTGACGAATTAAGTCCAAACCTTTCAAGTAATCTTTGAAAGAACTAGAATAGCGCAATATTGACAAAGTACCATTTGATGAATCATGTATCAATTCATTTGACATCTAGTAATATAGTAATGGAAGTAATTGAGAAACAATTCTGTTTCGCGAATATCAAATGTACAAATTCTATGTAAAAATTGCTCGGAATAAAATGAGTGTGCATCGATAAAAGAGAGAGAAATTTCATCCACTCAGATTCAATGTACATTTTTAGTTGGTGTGTTTGTATGTGTGTGTCAATAAATTTTGTTTCAAATAATAAGAAATTTATTAATTTCTTCAATTTTCAAAAACAATACAAATTTAATGCTGCCACTACTTATTAATGGTGAGTGGCAAGTAGTAAATTTTATTATTTACTAATGATTAAATGTCAATTTACAAATAAACTTTTTTTTAATCTGATATATTTATATTACGTGCCATTCCGTTTTGGAATATTTAAAATATTAATTACTATTATTTTATCGATTTTATGAAAAATAAAATTGTGTTATTAATTTAAACAATTTTTATATAACTTTCTTTAAAATATTTCAATTATCTCAGTAGTAATAGAATTTCATTCGATTTGTTCTTAGCTTAAATTTTAATAATAATGGGCTATCTGTAAATGGTGTAATGGAATTTATAAGGATTTTTGAACCTTCCATTCTTGTCACAAAAGTTATACCCTTCAAAAAGGATATCAGAAAGTTCTGAGCATGATGCTTCGAAAAAAAACACTATGTCCGAAATTGTATGCAAATTCTCTTATAATGATTAAATAAAGAAATAATAATTATAAAAATACATAAAACTATATAGCAGAAAGAAGACAAATAGAAGGAGTATAATTATTTCAATAACCACAAAATAACAATAACTCGAAACAATCCAAACTTAATGATTCTCCTTTATTGGAAGGGATGTTTTAATCAGATCCAGCTCTTCATTGTTTAAACAATCTAAACCTTCGCTATTTTCTTCGTTTGTGATTACAATCATTAGTTAACATTGCCGACATTTAGTGACTCTCTGTAATCTGATACGTTTAAACGGAATAATTGATTCCAACTTTTGCGAAGCGGAATGGCTGCGTAACATGACTAATGCCGTGAAATATGCACGTAGTACCTGAATTAGGTACTAAAAACCCAACAGGAACGGAATTTTAATTTAAGAACAACAAGGGTATCTATACTTTATTTTTCAATATAAGACTAATTGTGGTCCACATACTCTCTTCAGGGAATCAAGAGTTTCAAAAACGCATTTTTGAAAAAAATTGGGCTTTTATTTTTCAAGAAAAATTCTACATCCTATTGCAAAGCTGCAGCATTTTGGTAAGTTTTTCCTCGCAAGTGTTTCGTCATACACCTGAATAGATAAAATTCGTTGGTAGCAAGATTGAAATTCTAGGAAGGGTGATTTAAAAGAATAGTAGTGGGGATATATCCCTCACGACCACAGGCCTCCCACTGTTTTCATGTTTTATGGCTATTTTACCCCAAAAAACGTACAAAAATCACTAAAAACCCTTAAAAACGCACATTTTTTATTTTGCTCTATTTCGCAAAATTTAAAAAATATGGATTTAAGTCTACAAAACGGAGAAAAATGCCGATAAAGCTATGAAAAACGTATATCGGCCTGCGGTCGTGAGGGATATATCCCCACTACTCGGAGGAACTATAGGTCTTGGTGAATACAATACTGGTGAATACAATACTGGTGAATGCGGTCTTGGTGAATACAATACTGGTGAATGTGGTCTTGGTAATAAAAAAATAAATAAAATAAAAAAATAAATAAAATAAAAAAATAAAAATAGAAAAATAGAAAACATAGGATCCAATAAAAAAATTTATTCTAAAAATGAACTGTAATATTTGCAATAAAGTTTTTAAAAATAAAACAGGATTAGTTTCCCACTGTAAGTCGAAGGCTCACTTACTAAAAGAAAATAATCTTAATGACACAAATTCAAACTCTGTCCTAAATGTAAAGGAAGATATCTACATTCAGGATATAATAAACATTTTGAAAATTGTATCGGGAGACTTAGAGAAGTATTTACATGCCCTCATTGCAACTTTTCAACAAAAATAAATTTCTACTATTTAAAACATTTAAAAGAACATATAAAAGAAAATCCCGAGGATGAGGAATGTTATTCAGAAGGAGAACCTGATCATGTTGAAAGAGAAAAATACAACTGGGATAATTTTAATCATATAGATGAATTTAAATTAAAAATTAATGGACCTGCAACCCCTGGAGAATACATAAAGAGAAATAAAAAAAATATAAAGATTCTTTCTGTGAAGCTTTAAAAATTATAAGCCAACAAGGTATAATGTTATAAAATATAAAATCACAATCAAAGCAAAATACTGGAGAGGACCGGGAGGACCGCAAGGCCAAGGAGGCCAAGAAGACACAATTTCTTTAGATGTTGAAATTGGAATACCTTTTAAATATTTATTTTCAACTAGAGGATTTAATAAAAGCATCAAAGAAATAATTCAAGCAGTAGAAGCAAAACAAGAAGAGATTGAAAATGAATTAGGAGATTCAAACTTAGTATTTCATTCCTTCCAATCTTTAGTGATTGATTATTGGAGGGGATTACCACCTAATCCTAAATCCTATATTCCTACACCCTTTAAATCTAGAGCTGTTATAAATGTGCAGAATAAGGATAACAAATGTTTCATGTGGTCAATACTTGCACATTTACATCCTCAAGCTGAAAACCCTCAAAGAGTTTCAAAATACAAACAATATGAAAATGAATTAATATTCCCGAAGGGATTCATGCATCCAATGAAACTAGAAGACATTGCAGAATTTGAAAAACTAAATAATCTTAAACTTAATATTTATGAACACGTTAAAGGATGGGGACGTGGAAGCAGAGATATTATTCCAATTTATATTTCTGACTACGAAGTACAAGAAAGCGATAACCCTAGGGAGATATATCTTTTAATCTTGGAACATGAAAATAATCAACATTATATTTTAATAAAAAACTTTCAAGCCTTTACATTACCAGAGAATCCAACTTGTGGAGGAGGAACATGTAAAAGATGTCTTCATTATTCAACAACTAAAAACTCCATGATTAAGCATGCAAGATTTTGTGAAAAGGATTCACCAGCTTTAATTAGAATGCCTACAGATCCCAGGATGTATTTTAAAAACTTTTCAAATTTATTACAAACATTAGGAGTAATTTACGGAGACTTTGAATCTATAAATCATAAACAAGATCTAGTCAAGCAATATTTAAAAATAATAGAAAAATATAAACTCATGGATTCCTGGAAAGCCTCTAAACAGAAGGAGAAACCAACAAGGTTGAAGGCCTTTCTAAGAAAAAATAATAAACCTAATAGTGTTAAAAAAACTAAACAATTACCATCTGCTTATAAATTATTATTTAAAAGTAATTATCCTGAACTCATAGAATCTAGAGAGTATTCATTTCAAGGAACTTCAGAAGATGTCTTGGATCACTTTACTACAAGTATAAATGATCTAGAACATGAAATATTTGAAGCATTAAAAACAAAGTATCCTCAAAATATTTCAGATCAACAATTAGAAGAATATAAAAATACTTTCAACTGTTGGATGTGCAAACAAGAGATCAATACAGGGAATCCAACTAATGATAAGGTTATAGATCACGATCATTTAAAAAGTGAAAATAATTATCGAGGAGCAGCCCATAGAGATTGCAATCTTAATTGTCATACTCCTAAATTTGTACCAGTTATATTTCATAATCTTTTTGGTTATGACGTACATCTATTTATAAAGCATCTAGCAGAAAATGCCAAAAACTCTTTCAAGGTTATAGGACTTACAAAAGAAAAATATAAATCAATTGAATATGGAAAATTAAAATTTATAGATTCCTTAAACTTCCTTCAAATGTCTTTAGATGGCATAGCTAAAACAATGAAACTAGAAGATTTTAAAATCACTCGAGAGTTCTTGGTAAAAAATAATATACCAGCAGAAGAATTTCCTACATGCTTGGCGAAAGGAATCTATCCCTATGACTATGTTGATTCATTTGAAAAATATAAGGAAACAAAATTACCAGAGAAAGAAGCCTTCTATTCACTACTTTCAAAATCTGGGATTACAGATCAGGAATATTCTCGAGCAAATAAAATGTTTCACCTGTTTGACTGTAAAACTTTAGGAGAATATACAAGTATGTATTTGTCCCTAGATGTTTACATCCTAGCAGATTGCTTTGAAGAATTTACAAAGTCTTTTGTCCTAAAACCTTATAATTATATAACAGCTCCTTCTTTAGCTTGGGATACTATGTTATATACCATTTGGACTTCAGATCTTCCAGAGTCTAATAAAATTATAGATCTTTTAACCGAGCAAGACATGTTTAATTTAATTAAAACAAACATTAGAGGAGGAGTATCTTCAGTAATGGGGAATAGAGAAATAAAAGCTAGAAATGCAATAACTACTAGCCGAAGAATCTCTAAACACCTTGATCCATATATAAAACTTAACAATGAGGAACTAAAAGAAGTATTAGAAGGAATGAAAAATCCTCTATTTATACTTTATATAGATGCAACAGCTTTATATTCAGGAATTATGACTCAGTATTTACCAATGAGTGACTTTCGTGAGATATACTCCTCCTCCGAATGCCCTGAAGAAGAAGAAGAATCCTTCCTAAAAGACCTTATAAAAGAAATACGTTCAACTCCTAAAGATTCTCCAATAGGATACTTTATAGAATGTGACCTCGATTACCCAGGTGATATAAAATCAGGAACAAGACATTTCCCTCTAGCTCCTATAAGAAGAAAGATTAATGTCCAAGAACTTTCATCCTGGCAAATCTCACAAGATAAACCTCCAACAGTGAAACTTCTTTGTGATCAAACAGATCGAACTTATTATCTTTGTCACTATAGACTCCTACAGTTTTATCTTTCACAAGGAATGATATTAAAAAAAGTTCATAGTGTCATAAGATTTAAACAAGCAGCATTCATGAAGCCCTTTATAGAGGAGAACATCCGTTGTAGAAACATTGCAAAAAGAGAAGGTAACCTTTTAAAAGACAATGGTTATAAACTTTTAAACAATTCAGTCTTTGGCAAGACCATGGAGAATGTGGACAAGTATACTAATATAGAACTCTTGACAAATAGTGAAAAAGATGTAGCCCGTTATAATCGTATGCTAGGAAAGCCTACATTTAAAAACGCACAAGTATTTTCTGAAAATCTTACTGCAGTAGAACTACAGAATTTTGAGAAAACATATAATAAACCAATATTTATAGGCTTTGCAATTTTAGAACTTTCAAAATTGCAAATGTATGAAACATATTATAATGTCTTACATCCCATATATGGATCGAATATAGCAATGCATGCAATGGATACAGATTCAATGTTTTTAACAATAAGAACTGGGGACCTTGAAAGAGATATATCTGAAAATCCTATACTTTCAAATTTAATAAATTCATCTGGAGAGTTATTTTCATTTAAAGATGAAAAACCAAATACTCCAATAGAAAATATTTATTCGTGCTAAACAATATTCATACGAAACATTTACAAAACCTAAATTTGAAGAGCATACATTTATATTTAAAACCCCAGATACAGAAGAAAGCATTACACATAGATATCCTATATTCCCTAATGAAGAGAAACCTGTAAAGGATAACAGATGTAAAGGAATTCAGAGATGTGTAGCCAGGAAACTTTCTCATCAAGATTATAAAGACACATTGAATCCAGGTCATAAAGATAAAATTGATGAAGTACATCAACTTAAAAGTGAAAAGCATGATATCTACTTGATAGAATCCCAAAAAGTATCATTATCAAATTATGATGACAAAAGATTCATCCTAAGTGATTTAAAGACAACACTACCTATAGGAAATGATTTAATCCCTATAATAAAAAGTCTTGATAAAATAAATAAAGTCTATGATTTAAATCTTACTGATCTTGATATTTATAGAGTTGAGATCATTATCCCCCAAGGATTGGCAGACCTTTATATTCTCAAGTTTTTAATCCTATATGTTTAGAACTTAAATATTTTAATACTGATCCTGAATATATAAAGGTCTAAGTGATAAAGAATTTAAAGATCATAAGGAGTTCTAAAAACTAATTTCGAAAAGTTAACATCAGATTCTATCAAATGATTTTTTTCTTTTAAAAATGTCAACAATTAATTTAAGAGTGACAACATCAACCTTTGAAGGGCAATAAATTTTTTTATGTATGATTCTTTAGCCACTTCTCTCGTTTAATTTTTTTAGAATATTCATTAGTTATAACATTAGCACTTTTTAATCTATTAATATTATTTTTAATATCTTGTATTATTTGATTTGATTTCATTATTTCATCATCAGTTAAGATTCCATCTTCCAAAGCTTTTAATTGAAATAAAAATAATTTAGAGATTCCTAATTCTATTGATAACAAACTTCACGATATAAACTTTTCTTTTTAGAAGTATAAGATAATGAAACTATTTCAGTCAAGAAACCATCAGCTACAGAAATACTTCCAAGTATTACAGGTGCTATTGTTAAAACTGGTAAAGTTATGGTAAAATAACTGTTAATATTGCAGATGCAAATCCTAAAGAATAACCTATAATTTTTAAAACTGTATTCCCTTCATTCCATCTATTTTTAATTTTTTTATAATGCTTTAATAAATCTTGTAAATGTAAGGTTTCTGATTTAAATTCTTTTACTCTCATAATTTCAAGTTCTGTGGGAGCCGAGGCCTTGGAACCTTTGTGACCTTCGGAATAATATCCTGATGATCTCAATTCTGGAGGGACCTCTGGGTAAATTTTTTTCTTCTCTTACTTCTTCCATCTTTTGGACTTTGTCCATTTTAATAATTAAAAAATAAGACTTTATTCTTCTGAGCACCATCTGGCACCAATACTCGGATATCAAAAGAACTCTTGTTGAGAGAATATCTTTATACAATTCCATCAATGCTTTACGAACTTCATCAACATCAACCTTTTTTTCATAAAATATTAAATCTATATATTGTACAAGTTTGCTTTTAAAAATAATATTCTTACTTTTAACTTTATGTAGTCCATGTGAATGAGTATTAACATACCAATCTCCGTGTGGTAAATCATAACTAGTCATTATAACATCACCCTTTTCAAGCTTACTATTATAATCACATTTCACAAACCATTTCATTCTTTCATTATCATCATCAAACAAAAGAAATAAGGATCAATAATCTTTACAACCATAAAAACACCCCATTCTTTACTGTTTGTTTGTTATTAAACTTGGTTCTATAAAATCTTTATATGTATGGGGTAATAATGTTTTATTCTGTTCTAATTCAGCAGCTCTTTTTCTAATACTATGTGTGGTGTTAATGTGTGTTGTATGAGATTCTAATTTGACAAGTCTTTTATTAAATGATGTAATCATCTCATTTATTATATTATATATTGTATTAAATTTAGTATTCATAATTTGTTTATCTTTAGAATTTAATATAGCAGTATTTAACTTTACAACTTGTTCAGTTAACAGACTTTGTAACTTGTCAAATTTATCATTAAATCGTTGTTCGATATTATTAAGCTTTGATTCCATTGAATCAATTTTTGTTGTTAATGAACTTTCAATTCTTGTTGTTGTTAAATCAGTATATTTTTTAACACCATCTACATATTTCTTATTAACTGCATCAGCTTCATCAGTTGGAAAAGATAATTCTTTTATCTTGTGTCCATTTAAAATTAAATCACCCTTCATTGAATCACCTATTTCATTAATATATTTATTTTCTGTTAAAGTTAATATTTCTTCTGTATTAAACCCTGTTTTTATTGTTCCACCACCTCTATTACATGGAATATAAGAACTCATTTATTAATAATTTAAAATGACTCCTCATATGCCCTCTCAAACCTGTTTCAAATGTAAATACATTGAAATCTCTTCTCCATTAAAATCAATCAATTCTCCTTCTTGATTAAGAATTTTAAAATTAATATCCATTATATATTTTCTACATAAAGGTAAATAATTTGGAGGATTCATTCTTTCAACTATTTTATATCCCATAGGAACTGTGTTTGAGGGAAAGGAATATAAAACATTTGTTTGTTTACCATTATTATAAGAACCAGTTATACAATCGCAATGAATATTTATTGTGTTTGTATTTATTATTTTTATAATATTTTCTGATGTTATATTCTCAACTACAGGTGTGATATAATGGTTTCGTGTAAATCCTAAAATTGTTCTAAAGAAACTATTATTTTGAAAATGAATTCCTTATATTCTCTAAAGTCATTATACATTTGAAGTTGGTAAATCATTTTAATTTTAATGACTCCATTTGTTTTTTTAGAAAGTATATTATTTAAATCATTTATCTCATAAGCTCCGGGTTCGATTGTTATTATAATCTTATCTGTAGATTTTGGGCTTATATAATAAAATATGTTATTATCTTTAGTTATATTAAAAATAGTATTATAAGCACAAAACCATAATAGTCCTAATTCATAATTTAAATTTTGATCTAATTTAATTGAATCTTGAAAGTTTATAGTAAAGTCTGATTCTTTTGAATTTATAGATAAAGTTCTTGAATATTTATCTGACATTATGTTTACCATTTTTTTAAATTATCTTCCGGAAGGTTGCGAAGCTCCATTTCTTATAGTATAGATTTTAAATCATTATAAATTTCTTGGATTAAGGAAGTGAAACCTTCTCCTTTGGATTTATTCAATCTATACAAAACATATAAGCTTAAAATACCACATATTTTAGTATTATTAGGTTGAACTTGTAAAGAATTAAAAGTGTAGTCCGAGAGATAGTCTTCAACTTCTTTAGTGGGTTTAATCCCAAAAGAATCAAAGTATATAGATTTATTATATATACAAACCCAATGAGATCCTTTTTCATTTGAATTTTGATAATTTATAATGATATTCTTGGAGTGTCTTCTTTCAGACTCGACAATTCATCATTCATTAATATTTTAATTTTTAAATTTAAATAATCTGCATAATCTTTTAAATCAAAATTTGTTTTTGCATTTATTCCAAATGTTTTTAAAAATCTAATATTGAAGCCATTTTTGTATTTTATAACTTCGTATTTATAACTTCGTATACTTATTAAATTTATCTTTTGAAATTATTCCTTGTTTTAATAATTCTTTAGAAATCTTTAAAATATCAGAATCTAAATTATTATGTCCTGCTTTTTTAGCTGCTAATAGTTTTCTTAATTCAATAAAAAGATTGATTGGGTTTATCTCCTTACCCTTTCCCTGACCCTCTCCCTGGCCCTCTCCTTCTGTGACAATATAACCCCTTTCATTTTTATTTAAATATTCTTTAAATCTTGAATATGTTTTGCTTTAGCACTACCATGTACTAATTCTATTAAATTTAAATATTTTTTAATTTCTAGAAGATCAACATTCTCTGAGGGATATCCACAAACTAATCCATAAAAATCATCTGTAAATTCAAAATCTAGGTGTTTAGTATTATAAACATTTTGTGAATGAATACGTGATTTATTTTCTGAATTTAAATATACAGAAAGTCATGTTTATTAATTGTTATTATTTGATATCCTTCAACATTAATATTAAATGTAGGTTTAATTGTTTTACTTAAACTCACATTAATTTTAGGATCAAGTATAAGAGGTTTATATTTAAATCTTCCAACCATGGCAATTCTTTTAAATCTTGTTTATCTTCCAACTCTTTAAATTTTAAAACTTCTAACTCTTTTATGGCTTTAATTGTTGGTCCTTGTTGTTGTTGGATTACCTCATTTAATATTATAGATTCAGCGTGTTGAGTTGTATCTTTTTTATTATATTTATCTTGTTCTGATTGTAATTTTTTTAAAAGTGCTAATCTTTCTTCATATACCATTTTAATGGTATTAAAAATGGTATCATTTTGGTAAAGGATCCGTTGGAAAGGGTTTCAAGTATAAACCTTTGCCCTGGCCCTTCCCATTTTTAATTTTACAAAGACATCCATTTTTTAAAGATTTACATATTTTTTTTAAATCATCTTTATCTTTTGAAGATAAAGATTCAGATGTAGAAATTTGATTTTTTAAAAATCATTTAAACCACGACCTTTATAAGGATCAAGATAAAGACCTTTCCCTCCCTTCATTTTCTCGATTTCAGTTTGTAGTTTTTTCTTTTTCTAGGTCTGTCTTTTGAGATTCTTTAGCTTTTTGAACTGTAGTTGCAATTCCTCCAGCTATTCCAGCAGCACCTGATAGTCCGGCAATGATTGCAGGTATTAAAGCCGCCAGAGGAAGAATCCCTCCGGATTTGGAGGAACTCCCTATATGTTCTTTAACTTGTTCTTTTTACATGTTTTCCAATAAAATATTTTTTACCAGAGATTACTACTGATTTATTTTTATTTGAATTTATTAATTCTTGCAAAGATTCCTCTGTAGGGTTTTGTGTTGTCATTTTATAATAAATAAAAATGGATACTTGGAAACAATTTTAAATAGACATAAATCTAAATTTAATAATAAAGTATTTCCTGATAATTTTAGATGCTTAATTATTGGATCTTCTGGATGTGGAAAGAATGTTCTTCTTATGAGAATGTTATTAGAAGATGGTTTTTTGGATTATAATAATTTAATCTTTTATTCTACAACCATTAACCAACCGGAATTACAACTTTTGAAATGTGGATTTGAAAATAAATTAACTAAAAAAGCTATAATTGATATTTTTAAAAATCAACATACATATCCCGAAGAGGTTTTTCATCCTTGTGATATGGTTGATTGGTACAAGGAAAAGATTTTAGAATCAGATATTAGTAATAAAAATGATTATATAGGGGATGGAATCCAGATCTTATTCTCTAATAAACCTGAAGATGTTTTACATTGTGATTTACTTCCTAAAGATAAAAAGAATCTAGTTATATTTGATGATGTTGTTAACATGAAAATCAAGAGATTCAAAAGAGTTACTTTACACGAGGTAGACATAATAATTGTAATGTTATTTATATATCTCAAACATATTATGCTTTAGATAAAAACTCTATAAGAAATAATTCTAATTGTTTTATATTTTTTAAATTAGACAAGCGTGATAAGAATATGATTTATAATGATTTATTTTCAAATGTTGAACCTGATAAGAATATGTTTGATATGTTTGTTGATAATCATTGGAAAGAAAAATATAATTATATTTATTTGGATAGAGAAGAAGCTGAAATATGGAAAGTTTGTTTTAGGGCTTGTCGACTTAAAAATCTGTTTTCTGTAGTTCATTATTATAAAATCTACCTAATATTTTTCATTATTTAAATCAATGATGCTATATGTTATTGGAGTTGTATAATGTATTTTATTTATAATAAAAATTTCATTTGTCCATTTTGCTGTGAATCCTTTTTCAAATTTATTTTTATATTTAAATATTCTTACTCGGTCACCAATTTTAAACTTTGGTTTTATAGGGGTTGTATCAACAATAACATCATTTTCAATATTTACCACTTTAATGGTTTCAGGCTTCATGGAAGCATTTAAAGGTGTTAATTTTATAGAACTATGTACATCATTATTATATTCATTTACAATCTTTTGTAACAATTCATTGTTCCATTTTTGTTTTCCAATAGCAGTAAAATATTTCCACATTTTATTTTTTAATGTTCTATTTAATCTTTCAACCACAACTGCTTTTCCTTCGTTTTCTGTTGAATATAATTTAATATCATTTTCATTTAAAAACTTTGTTATAAAATTCTGTTCCTTTATCACACCATAAATATTTTGGAATTCTTTGATATTCTTCAAATATATTTTCAAATGCTTCTGTAATAGAATATCCTGTTTTATTTTCTAAACACCTTGCAAAAGCAAATCTTGTATATAAATCTATTACTGTTAAAATTATTTTATATTTTTCAGGGTCTGATGATTTGGTTGGCATAAAGACTAAATCTGCAGACCATGTTTGATCTTTTTCATGTACTTGAACTTTTAAATATTTTTATTTTTTCTAAATTCATGGTGTAATTCGTTGGCATATTTTATTTCTGATTCTGTTGGGGTTTGTAAACTAGTCTTGGCTGTACTCTCGAGGGATCTTTCAATCTCTGCTTGTTCGATAATCTTTTTATTAGCAACATCTTTTGCTTTCCTAGGAAGTCCTGCACCCATGGTGATCGGACTGTGTCCTAAGCCTATGAAAATCTTACCTTTCATTGCTAATTTAACTAGAGCTCTTTGAATCTTTTCTTGGGTTGATGGATTTTGTATATTATTTAAATCATGTATTAAATTCACATCTGCAACATATCTATCTCTAAGATTTGTTGAATTGTAAGCAATATCATGTTTTAAAGCTGCTTGATCAATTCTATTTATTGGTTCTTCTCCCTGTTTAGGATTATTATTTTCATCTAATCTAATATCTAATCTTGTTCCTGGTCCGGTATAGTTGTGTTTAAAAAAATGTCTTTCACCTGGATATTTTTCTGTAGTAAAAGGTTTTAATATTGAAGATGTTGTTTTTGAAGATTGTAGATCACCTCCTGTTCGTGTAATATCGCCTCCTGTAATATCAACTCTCGTATGTTTTTTAGTTTTTAGATGACTTGCTTTATGATGTCTTCTAACTTGACAATTACAAGTTTCACATCTCCAATATGGTTTATTTAGAGACATTTTAAAATGTTAAAATATTAAGAATCTCCCCTAACATTTTCAATAATTGAAATCTTTCCACCATATAATTTCATTTCTATTTTCTTTTCTTCTAATATTAATGTATATACTTTAGCTTTAAAATTAGAATCCTTTGTTATATGAAGTGTAACATCAACATTATTTATGGCTAGGCGATCATCTTGGTCTGAAACATTTATACAAAATATAGAATATAAATTTTTGAAATCTTCTAAACTTAATTGCGGTTCAACTTTGAAATCATAACATGTTTCAATATAATTTAGATATGGGAATATGTTTTCATTATTTTCAATATTAAATTCCATTCTATTTATTGGATAATAAGAACTATTTAATTGAATTTGGATTGTTTTTAAATTATCATCTCCAATCTTTTGAATAAATAGATTGTTATTTTTTTGAAATGATGGATCTGTTTCTTTGAATCCAATCAAGATATATCTTGGTCGGTATGCTAAATTTGCAACCTTTATGGAATATGTTGAACCCTCTGTCATACTAAATTCACTACAGATTCTATTTAAATAATTTACATTTATAGAATTTAATCTTTCAAGGAGTTTGATTTCAGAATGTGGGTTTAATGTCCATTCAGGTATATGCAATTCAAGTGTTGATAATTTTAATTTAGCTGTTGTGTCTGCAGCTCCATAGAACAATGTTTTATCACCTTCTACTCTATTACAGATGAGTTCTATAAAAACATTATGAAGTACACGGTTATAGTTTTGAAGGAATCCGAACAAGTGTTTTAATTCAAAATAACCTTCAAATTTTTTCAACTTATAAAGTTCAGCTCTTTTATAGTAAGCATAATTTATATCTAAACCATCTTTATCTAAATCCCCTTTATTAACATCAGGAATCCAACCTGTTAATTCACCATATTCATTTTTATAATCACAACCAGTCAAAATAAAATTTAACATTGTAGAATATACTCCTGGATGTAAAACAGTTTTCAATTTCTGATGATCCTAGTTTTAATCTCATGTTGGAGAATAAATTTGGAAAGAAATTGTTTTCTAGGGTTATATCTTTGTTTGCTTCAATTTCTAATTCAATTTTATAATATAATTTGGCATTACAAATATCTATTGGGTTTGATGTTTGAAGAGATTGAAAAACTATATCACCCCTACGATTTAAGTTTGCAATAGATCCTGAAGTTGGCGAGATTTTTAAAATATCATTTTTCTTGATTTCATGAGTAAATTCTTTATTATAATCAAGATTTAATTTATTTTTTTCTTGAATTTTAAGATTTATATTATTCATTTTTATAATAAAAATTTAAAAAATGATAAAAATCCGAACTCCGATAGCGCAGTGGGCTAGACTGGCACAGTGGTTCAAATGCTAGTGGTTCAAATCACGTCTGAGGTTAGTTTTTTTTTCAACATAAAATAATATTAAAAATTTGAAAATAATATTGAAAAATGGTGTGGGTATCTTAGGAAATAAATCTTGTTTATTTTATTTATTTATTTATTAATTAATTAATTTTTAAACATAAATATGAAAAAAAAAATATTGAAACGGGTGATGGTGGCGAACCGGTAATTATCGCCACCAGTCTTTCGAACACCCCCGGATCGATTCTATAATGTGCACATTTATTTCTTGGTTGTTTTCGGACCTCTTTCGGATTCGCTTTCGAATTCATTTGTACTTTCGAGCAGCACACTTAAAACGCCGATGAAATCGACTTCGTGAGCGAGAAGCGAATAATAAGGTGTGCTGCTATTATCGAATTGATTCTGATATATAAGTCTGGCCAGCTTGTATATTGGAAGAGATTTGATAAACGAAAGAGGTTGAAATAAAAAAAAAAAAAAATGATCCGGATCAAAAAAAACTGTTGAGAGGACAGTGAAAAAAAAAAAAAAAAATACCACTGTCCTCTCAGAGCAGTTTTACTATTTTCATAAAATTTTTTATTCTTCAAGATTAAGATTTATAAAATTATAAATTAGTCAAATAGCAACTTGCTAGTTGACATCCTCAAGTAGTGTGTTTATATCCCTAACGACCGCAAGCCGACAAACGTTTTTCATAGTTTTATCAGTATTTTTTTCCCCGTTTTATTAATATTTTTGTTGTTTTTTTAATATTTTTGTTGTTTTTTTTAAGTCTTTATTTTGAAACCAAAATGTCTTCAGAATAAAGAAATTAAAAGATATAGGTTTTTAGGGGTTTTAAGTGTTTTTTTTACGTTTATGGGGGGAAAAATAGGTATAAAACATGAAAACAGTGGGAGGCTTGTGGTCGTTAGGGATATATCCCCACTACTAAGAATAAATTAATTTTTCTCAATCACTACTATTGTTTCCGAATTTTTGTTGATTCGGATGTTGTCTTGGAGGAACCACATAGGGAGATCGTGTGGCTTTCAGTGATTACATTTACATGAATCAACGAGGCTGCTTAATAGGAGGAATTAATTCATAGACATTTTTAAGCGAAATCCGTACAGATTATGCTACTTTGATCCTAAAACATTATCAAAATCAATGATTTTCATCTTTCTGAAACTCGTTTCTCGGACAATTTCCATTTATGAAACTCACGATTTTGTTTCAGGAATATACCAGGATAAAGGAGTTTCATTAACAGTACTGGTGTTTCTGAGAAATTGACCCCATGGTTTTCACTCATCGCAAAGGAAAGTAAACGTGGGACGAACCTAGATGCTAATTTTCATTCGTCAGATTCATTCCCGTGTTCGCAGTCAACCACTGCAAAATATATGATAGTGATTGGGGGTCCTTCCTATATAATTTGCATCCCTTTCTTTATTTGTCAGAAATTTCCAAAGAACGATCAACTTTCTCATCATTAAACACGGATTGGCTACAATGTTTGAACTTACATATTCAATCTTGGTTGTTGCACGAAAGGGGCATATATTATTCATTCATCATACAATACAATCATATATTGATAATTATAAACATACAAATTAAATATAATTAATTAAATAAATATATAAATATTTTCTTTACATAACAAATATACAGCTTTTTAAAAAATGTAAATGTAATGTCGTTTTTATATTGTTTAAATATAAAAATAAAAAATAACATTATCATTATTTTTTTTATAATCAAATTTCAGGCTTTATAAAATTAATTTAATTTTAAATAAACTTCAAAAATTTTATAAACGTAATTCCTCAGAGTATTCCTCATAAATTATATAACGTTTATTGTCGTTAAATTTTTTTATTTTTTTATTTTTGTAATTTGTTTTAATTGACTTGAATTTATTGTGGCACATTAGTTTTTAATAAAACTCATAATTTTAAAAATATTTTCGTCAATGTGAAAAATTAGTTTTAATATTTCTTTACATCCCAAAACCAATAAAAGTTTTTGATTTAATTTACACAATTTTTATTGATTACTTGCTTTCATTATAATTTGAGAATAAAAAGCGGAAATTGTCATATAGTTTAATCACGACATAATTTATTCAAATAATGGCGGCAGCCAGTTTTTGATAGTCAGGGATGTATACCGGAATTCCCAAATGACCAATATTTTGATTAAAAAATGGTAAATAAACTGGGACAAAAATAATTTTGTATATAATAAAGCTGATAGATGAAGTTTTATATGATTATATTGTGAATCTTTTATTTGGTATTAAATCAAGAGTTGTGATGGTCTTAATCCTTATGTTTTAAAAGAAGTACGAATTTGATTGCTGACCAGAATCAAGAAATGGACCATTTTGTATTGTGGATAATATTTTCTTTTAAATTCTCACAAAAGTTTCTTAAGATTTTAAATTACAAAAACTCAAGACTGGCATTGGCATAAGTCACGAAAATGTCTCAAAATTGCAATATCGAGTGTTTTGTTAGGCACGTAAAACAAAAATT